>PVIY010009574.1:59384-72194 GCA_004026745.1 Myrmecophaga tridactyla
CAAACAGAGTCTGCCCAGTACCTCCGATGTGAAGATCTGAATATAAGAAAGGAGTTCCCTTTACAGCCCCCTACCTCAGGAAACAGCCCAATGTATAATGTCCTTTTCAAGGATTAGTCTGGGGAGTTCTAGGGTTACTGCAGTCATAAATATACATGACAATAGCCACAGGAAATCACGAGAGTTCCCAAGAAAACTCTGCACTTCGGCGATGAAGAATAATCCACACCAAAATGAAAGGGGACAAGAAGCACTTGAGTAATAATAAACAGTATTAAACTAGAGTCTGAGTCCAAGAAGAATAGAGAAGCAGGTGAGTATGCCTACCTTACGATGGGAGGCAGGGCCCAACTGACTGATAATTTGAGCCACTATGAGAGCCAACCACAACTGCTTAGGCAGCCTGTAGGACAGAGAACAGAAGGTAGAGGGAATTTAATTTAAACAAACTTATCAGCACACAGCTTGAGACAGATATATCACAAAGTTCCCCACCCCCAAGCAACATTTATCAGCATTATTTCATTACATTTATACATGTTAGGGAGTGCTCAATGCATCTGCTATTTTAGCTAATACCTCTACTGAAGCAGGAGTGAAACCTTATTCATTCACTCATTATTCATTCATCCATCCACTCAACAAACATTATTGGAGCGTCTACTAAGTACAAGACATAGGAATATACACGGGTGATGCAAAGACAAACAAGAGACAGTCCCCAATTACAAATAGGTTGGTTAGATAGAAAGACAGATAAAATGCATAAGCTAATGATCGTAGGACAGCGTGATGAGGGCAGAGCAGTGAAATGCACAGGGTGAGGAAAACACAGAGGAAGCAGACATGGCTCAGATTGCTGGGGTCCTTGGGAATGCTCATTGAAAGCTTCATGGAAGTGGTGACAATTGAGCCACATGTTAAGGATGAATTTGATTAAAAGAAAAAAAAAGTTGTCCAAGTATGTTATGAATCATAGAATTCTTTAAATAGAAACTTCCACTAGAGTGTGAACTTGTCTTTACATCCTTCAAGAGAGCTCAGAGCCTTAAGTGGTATCCAGGGGCTAAAGTATCCTCATCTTCTTTCTATCCTCTTCCTAGTTTTGTTGCTAAGCAACCACCACTGAGCTAAATCCAGCCTCATTCTCAATTAATTTGGGGGAGATATTTTGTTTTTAAACTCAAACCTTTTAAACTTCATTTTTCAAAGACAAGAAAACAGCTTAGGGCTTTTCTATCTGGTTTAAGTGTGAATTTTCTAACTTCTCTCCAATCACAGCACAAGCTCAGTTTGGATCCAAAAATGTCACAGGGAAGTGCCGGTATAATGATTTTTAAACAAACCTTTTTTAGATATACCTGTTAGAAGCCATTACACTTTTTGAGCACTCTTGAGAAATAGAAAGGTAATGCAGATGGATTTTGATTCTCTTTTAGAAACAGAGATCTTGCAAATATAGAGAAAGATATTTTTTAATTAGTTATATCCAACTTTACCTGCCTCTGGCTATGTAAGCAACAAAATATTAGGTGTGAATCAAGGCTATAGCAATGTATTTCAGAGGTTTCATCTCTGAGAGCTTCTAATGATGAAGCAAACATGTCCCTTCAGTCTTGCACAAGGAAGAATTCTTTTTTTTAGTTCTTACTCTCAGTAAGAAGTGCTCTTCCAATAAAAGGGATTTTTATTAAAATTCAGATAAAACAAGATGAAATCACTTACCTACAACCATCAAAGTGTAGAAAACTGCTTCGTTAAATAAATTTATAAATAATAATTGACAAAATTAATACACATTAATAAAGAGATGGCTGCTACCAAGCCCACTGAGCTCTCATTTATGATATATGCCATACTGTATATGAATGCCTGCCTACCAAGTACACGTAGAAGGCAGGTCCAGTTGCTGTGGACGAGTCCTCACAAAGTCTTAATCAAGAAGACTCTCCACTCTTTTTATATATAGATCCCCAAACTGGATCAACCTACCTGACCTCTAGAGGCCTGATGCTGGCATGCATAGAAGAAGAAAAAGAATATGTTAGCAAGTATTATTATAGAATGGTTCATTCAAGGAAATGGTTATGAAATATGATATGTGCACACTATGAAATGCTATTTAATCATTACATCAAAAGAGACAGACTTTTATGTGCCGAATTAGAAACACCTCCAAGAAAAACCCCGTTCCCAGAACAATCCATATATTATGAACTTATTAATAAAAAAATGAGGTGCTCATTTGTTTGAAATATATAGTAAGCCAAAGGATACAACTTTAATAGCGCTTGTAGTGATAACTCCAGTTGGATTGAAGAACAGTTGTGAGATTTCACATTCTTTATTGAGTCACTTACAAGAATATGTATTTGAGTATGCATTTGATAAAGTGAGGACTAAATAAATAAATAAGAATGGAATGCATCTAAGTGAAATTTCTTTCTGCATGGGTGTGATATCTATTGCCCCTTTATAATAGAACAGTTTGCTAATAAAACAGAATTTTTTAAAATGTGATAAACATTAACAGAGACTTTAGAAAACCTCCTTGCTAAAGTTTTACTCAAAAACTCAGAGAAGCTAAAGGCCTTACCCTTGTGCCTGCACACGTTCCTTCATGATCACTGTTTTTCTTTTTAATTATAAAATATATCAAGCATACAAAAAGTGCAGAAAATAATATGACTCCCAAAATAAGATGTAACCAATGTTATCATTTTATTATATGTTCTTCAAAACTCTCTTTACTTTTTGATGAAAAATCACAAATAAAACTAAGCCTATCCTTTCCCCATCCTTACTTCTCTGAATCACCCACTTATACGTCCTCAGGTTAGTGATTTATCATTCCCGTGCCTGTTTTTGCACTTTTACCAAATACGTATGGATCTCTTTACAATATATAGTATTGATTATGGCTTCTTTAAAATGTACATAAATTATAATATATATTTTCCTTTTTTGCCAGAACTAGGTGTTTCTGGTGCCGTTTCACACACCACATTGATTTAAATTCTGCAATTACATCAATGTTACCTAGGAACATTCCTGATAGACTCAGGCAAAGCAAATGTAACTTGTTGATCTCTGGTCCATGGCAGTGAGGAAGGCAGGAGGGGTCTGGCTGGCCCTGCTATCGTTTTATGGAACTCCAGGGTTGGTTGGACTGCTCTAAGGGATCACCGTCCTCCCTGACCCTCCAAGTGCATCATTCCCAAAGTTGTATGCTTCACAGGAGAAGATAACCCCCCTTTAGTGAGGACCACTCTTTCATCAAACTTACCCAAGAACCCATGTCTCCTGGGAGATGATGGTAGCGAGAGGGAGGCAGAGCAGCGTGTCACCACGGGGAGCGATCGGGGGACTGGGTTTGACCTCAACTTTGCCACCATCTTCTCGCTTGCCTCCCTGGCTTCAGGCATGTCACATCCTCTCTCAGACCCCACTTTTCCTCTTGCAAAATGTGAGTTTTGTGACTATATTATTTCTAAGATTCCTTATAGCTCCAGGATCCCAGAATATATAAATTTTTTTTTTTTTTTTTTTTGGCATGGGCAGGCTCCAGGAATCGAACCTGGGTCTCTGGTATGGTAGCCGAGAATTCTGCCACAAAACCACCATTGCACAGCCCCCACGATATATAAATAAGTGAAACCCCCCAAATGACCTTTGTTGTCAAAATAGTAACAGCATTCTCCTGAAAACTTCCAGAAGTCTTAACAAGGAGAATGAATGATTGATTAAATTCCACCAACTCTATCCTCATACCTACTAACTAGCAGAGAAATGGCTAAAAGGCAGACATCAGAGGATGACCAGAAAGGTGCAAAAACTTAAAGTCAAGCAAAAGGAGCAGGGATTAATGGAACCCAGGCAGAGAAGAGGCTCAGTGCTGAAAGAGAAGATACATTGTAGATTAGTGACCTGGTTTTAACACATAAAGGTAAAATAAAAACAAATGATACATAATGAAAAATGTGTTGTACCTTGGCCCAAAACAGAAGAAATAAATGCTGTAAGGAAACTTGGGTTCAGCTCAAACAAAAGAGACATTGCTAGTAATTATAGACTTTTATAGATATAGAATGCTTCTCATCCATGGAGGCATGAAAAAATGACCAACTGACTATTAGAGGGACTAGAAAAGGATTGAATGAGGAGCTGAATGAGATTCCTGAGCTTAACGCTTCTGCTAACCCTGAGATTCTATAACTCCATCAATACAGGGTCAACTTTGGATCCTCAGCCCAGGATGTGACTTTCCTCTTTCTAAAAAAAAGTTACTGTATTTTCAGAAATATCAATTAGAAATTTTCTCAAAAAAGAAAGTTTTCTGTCCTCTTCATGCCATTCCCCCAAAACCTACTACAATGCCAGGTATATAGTAGTTACTCTTTAAATACTTGTTGAAGGGATAGAAAGAGAAAGAAAGGAAGGAAGGCAGACATGCAGGCAGGTAAATAGAAAGGAAGGAGGAAGGAAGGAAGGAAGGAAAAAATTGGAAAATATTCTACAAAATGTAAATGAACATTGAATCTGTAAAATACTGCAAAGGAGATAATGGCTTCTATGTTCCAAGTCACCACTTGAAACTCTAGCTTCCCCATTTTTCCTCTCCCAGACTGTCCCCATGGAGCCCATTGGCTGCCTGAGCTGAGTGGTCCAGCTAGCCAAGGGTAAGCCAGCTCTTCCCCACACCCGCCAAGAGGCCGGGGCAGGCAGTGTGCCAGGGCAGGCGTGGTTGGCCCCAGCCTGCGCGTGTCCTGCTGCTGACTTGGCAGCCATCTGCTCATGTATTCCCGAATGAGGTGGGCACAAGCTGTCAACACAATCAACACCTGCATTGCAACTGCAGGGTCCTGTTGAAGTTGTGGCAGTTATGAGGACACAGATCGAGCTCAGGTGTGGTATGCCAGGAGTCTGCCTCCAGCCCCAATGAACTATGGTCTTGGAAAGGAGATCTGCAGAAGAGAGAGACCAAAGGGAAAAGTCCCATTCGTTTTTCCACTCAGAGTACAGTGTTGACATGCCCATGTGTGGGGTGGCTTAGTAAGAATAACAAGAGTCAGTGTCACTACTCTTTTTTCAAAGTGCTAGCAGATATATGATCTCATAAGGCAGGGAGTTTTGCACAGAGAGAGGACAGAAGAGCACTGATATTTACTGAGGATTTTCTGAGCTTGCTCCCTCTGCTGGAAAAATGGATGGATTATCTCATTTGGTCCCTGCAAGTTAAATATCATTCATACTCTGTAGATGAGAAAACTGAGAATCGGAGAGGGAAAGAATTTGCCCAGTGTTCCCAAACAAGTAAAAGTGTTATAAAATTCAGGGCATCAGACTCGCAATTCAGTGTATATTCTTAACACGGTGCTCATATCAATGATGAATCAGGGCAGTGTATTTATTTTATTTTGCCTCATATTTCTGCAGCCAGAAGACAACCCCCTCCCAGAAGCACCTGGTCCTGGAAGGCAGTCACCCTGATTTGCAGGTTAGGTACCTACACTGCAGGGTTCTGTAGCCTTGGAAATTAGAAAGCAAGTATTATTATTATTATTATTATTATTATTATTATTATTATTATTATTATTATTATTATTATTATTATCAGTCTATTCTCTAGAGAGAAAAAGACTAGCAAATGAGGAGCAGCGTCCTGCCAAGTCTAAAGCAACTGCCTCCATGGAAACACAATTGCTACTTAATAGCACTAAATGACTAAATTAGACCCTTTGACACTGCTTCTTAAGAAGGGATGATGGCTGGGTGCTGTTTTATCAGCCTTTTGTTATGTGAATAAACATTTATCAAGAGGGATTCTCTGAGTTCACTTTCTGCCTTGAGAACATCCTTGTTTCTTATCATACAGGACAGTGCTGCTAGAAAAACATGCTACATTGATTGATAAACTACTTCTCCAAGTTCTGGGATTATACCAGGTCCTTGTTGGGTGATTACATTAGATTTGCTATTAAAAACTGTACCCCAGGAACTAATTTAACTTCTCATTCTTCCCCAAAGTCGTATTTTTACCTTACCCTTTAGTTCACAGGAAACTTGGTGAATCTCAGTCACCATAAAAGAAATAAAGGGTAATTTGTCAGATGCAATCCCTGAGCTAAAAATTAAATAGTAAGAAAATGGCATGTGCTTTTTATGATCCTCAATCCTTGAGGTGAAAGGGGAGCCATGAATTTAGATTCCAAAATTGGAGTCATCCCTGCCAAAGGAATGGATTTGGCATAAAAGAGGGACCTCTAATCGGGCTCAGCTTTTTAAAGGAAGCTACAAATGGGGGGATATTGAGAAAATGAGAGAAAATGCAGGTGACTTGTATGAAGTCCTGAAAAAATATAGGTCACTGATGATCACATCCCTTCTCTCTACCCAAATCTCTCCATTTGGGAGAGGGGATGCAGCTTTGGGGGAAAGGAGGTGTAAATCCTCACCCCTCACATCAGGTAGAAGCTCTGAAGACATTTCAGGGATGATAAAGCCTACAGGAGCTGGCTGTACCAGCTCATTGCCTCATTCCCCTTGCTTACTCTTCCCAACCTCAGGGGCTGCCTTATTTTTTCCTGAACTTTCCAAGCATTCTCCTGCCTCAGGGTGGTTGTCCTTGCTGCTCCCTCTGCCTGTATTGCTCTCCACTCCCAAAGGATGACCTGGCCCTCTCTCTCACCTCCCTTAGGACCGTCCTCAAAGGTCCCCCACTTAGTGACAATTTCCCAGACCACAGTATCTACAACAGCTTACCCACCCCATCTCCCCATAGCCCAATGACTTTCTAACATATCCCACATTTTACTCTTTTGTTGTATTCTCTGTCTTCCCCACTGGAATATACGCTGTAGAAGGGGGTTAAATGCCATCTTTTGGGGTAACTTCTATGTCACTGCTCTCAGACCAGTCGCTGACACATAGCTGAATGAAGGAAAAAGGAAAACAAAGGTCCAACTCAGAGAAAGAAAACGAACAAGAGAAACAGAGCAGGACAGGAAAGTACACTTGCAAAGATGGGGGGCGAGGCACCAGGAGGCGAGAGAACGAGAAGGCAGAGGAGGTTTTGAGAGATGTACATAAAAAAATAGGGCAAGATAAATCTCTCCCACCATACCTGCTGTTTCACTTGACAAGGGTGCTTGCTGCCTGAACTCCCATCCTTTAAAATTAGCTGTTCAAATCTCAAAAGTTCTGATCTGTGTGAAATAGTTACATCATCTCAGCACAGAGGGGTAGAAATGAATTATTCTCTAGGCTGCAGCAGCTGTGGCCAGAGCTATTGTCTTGGAAGTGGCTGGATACAGACTCTTGATTAACTGTCCCCTCTACCATGCCACATTTGGTAGGAAAGAAAAACTAAACACATGCCTGAATATTCTTTGCTAGCTCCTAAAATCCCTCTAAGATGAGAAAAAAAACACTTTTTTTTTTTAAGTTGTGATACTACAAAGACAAAGAGAATGGAAGAAACTACAAGGACAAAGAGAATGGACAAAAGAGATATTAACCAATTTGGGGAAAAGTGAAAGACAATGGAGGAATTAAATTTCATCAATTCTAAAACATGCATCTTGTTGACATGTTAACATTTCTGAAATTGGGATGACTTAGAATTGGTGATGTTTTGTAATTAAAATTGGCTGCATTTTTTTCTTTTAAATTATTTGTAGGATAATGAATAGTACCTACTGTACTTGATGGCATCTTAGATGCAATAAAATATGGTGGCAGTACAGAGAAATCTGAATATCAAAAACTTGCAGAGGGACAAGTCAAGGGATGAAACCAGTTGGCTTTGCAGAACTCCAGAAATAGCTGAGGAGTTGGAGGTATCAGGTGCCACAGAGGGGAGTGGTAAAGAGTAAGGATAAAGGGGGGTTGTTGAAAGTCAGTGAAAGGAACAGTGGATTTCTCCCTGTTACAAAGTAGCATACCACTGCCCTTTTCTTCCCCACCCAGCCTCCAGATTTTATGCTATGGACAGAGTTTCCAGCCAACACACAAGGTGGCCACTTAAATTTGAATTTCAGATCGACCATGAGTAATTGCATGGCTTATACTAAAAAATTATTTGTTGTTCATCCCAAATTCAAACTTAACTGGGCACCTTATATTTTGTTTTTCTTTTGCACCACCTGGAACCCCTGTCTGTGGAGACACTGAATCAGAAGTGCTCTAAACTTGGAGATGCATGCTCTGTGGAGATTGCAGAAGAGGCGCTGAACTGAAAGCAAGGAGGGTTCAGTAAAAATCAATTTGAATGATGACACCCTCAGAGCCACTTTGCAATTCAGCTCCAAGAACACTGGCAGCCAGATGTACTCCAATCCCTCAGTCCCAAAGACCCAAAACCAAAGGCAAGAAATTAGTGGGCTTTTCCCTGGGAATACCGTACTTGACAAAAGAAGACCAACAGATTTGGGGAGGTCCCCTAAGAAAGCAGCTGGTCCCCTTCCTAAGCGTTCTACAGAGATGGTCCCCATTCAACAAGCTTCCCCAGCACACATACATGGGACTCACACTCGGGTTTTTCCCTCACTTTTAATATGAGCAGACAACTAAGGATCACCAGACATTTGAGAACAGGCTGCACTATGGGAGACAGTTGACTGCAACACAGAAGAAACAGAACAAGAAACAGAGGTAATGCAGAGAGAGAAAAAAATCTTAAAAAGGTAGCTAATATGTTAGAGCATAGAAAAGCTACTGCATTAAGAACATTCAGATAGAATGCTCTCTTTAGAAAGGGACTTGAAGATTAAATATAATAGTCAACAATGTAAAAATCCATCAGAAAAATTGGAAGATAAAGATAACGAAATTGCTCAGAGAATAAAATAAATGGGCACAGAGATGGAAGACTGGGATGAAAAACAAGAATACTGGGAGGCTCGATCAAGAAGTGTAACATTTAGTTAGCAGGGGTTCTAGAAAAAGGAAATAAAACCTGAAGGAAACATTATCAGAGAATATAAGGTTACTGTCTAGAATCAAAGAACACAAGTTTCTATACTGAAAGGGCCCTCACAATGCACTGAAGAAAGGGTGAAAAGAGGACAAAGTAGGCCCCTTACCAGGACCTTTCTGAAACTGATGACGAAAAAGATTCTTAAGAATTGTAGAGTCTTGAAACAATTGGTTGTAGCTTTATAGCATATTCTTCCTTTAGATGGAGCATGCAATGCTGATTTGTTACAATATCAACCACTCTTCTAATGTCTGCTAAATCCTGAGCCAATGCCATTTATCATTGGATGAGGTCTCTTTATTGTAATAGAGTCAAGCAGAAAGTGATTTTTTTTTCCTTTAACGTCATCAGCATCACTTGTAATCTTGTATTCTTGTAATCAACCTAACTTGCATGAGGCTTTGAATTGCTACCCTGCTTTAGCAGGCTGCAGTACAGAATCCCGACACCATGGAATCACCATATGAAAGACAGTTGTGCTTGAAGGGGTCACAGCCTGGGCCAGTGGTGGAAACTGTATCCTTAACGAGCCATGCCCCATTCTGGATCTTAGTGTGATATTAAACTGCTAAGGTGTTGTGAATGTAATAAGACTACCAGTCTATGTCTACTGAGACAAATATGGCTTAACGAGATGATATATTGCCATTGTTTAAAAAAAAAGTTCCTTTTCATGGCTTTTCTCTCATTTGCTCCAATTCAAATATAGAAACTCCATTTCAGACATAGTATTTTATTACATCCTTGGTTTGTCCATTCCATATTTTTCAATTCAGAATATGAAAGAGGGGGAGACAATAATTTATGACCAAAAATCATGGAGAGATTTAAGATTTTAAACTAACTTCTTCCATCTTAATGCAGAGACCTTTCACAAACTCAATCAAGGGAGTCTGAAAATTAAGGAGAAAAGATCAATAACCTGGTGTTATGGATAACAGCTGCCAACAATGTAGCAAGAGTTTGGTGGAGCCGTCTTTCAGAAAGCCCTGGCTAGAAGTGGGTGTTCTCTGAAACTCACCTAAACTTGGGATCTTTATGGGGACATTTCCAGCTGTGAGCCAGGGTTAGGTCAAATCGCTTTATACATTGCCTAAGCCCACATCATGTGTTGTTTCATGCAGACAGGGTCTCCTACGTGCAAAGACCTAGAGGAATGACATAGAATGGCTGCTGGAGAAGCTGTACACTGGTCAAGGTTCTAGAAGAGGGCATGTGGACAGGGACTGAAGTGCTATACATGAAGGTTATGGCGGGGAGTCCGCAGAACCAATTGTGTTGAAATCTATGAGATGTTAGACTGGGTATGTTCTCACTCTGGAAATATGCTCATTATTTTTGGAAAATCTTCCCTGTCCTCTTTATTCTATGCCTCTTCATTATTGTTAGTAATATCTATAACTACCTTCTCTTTGGGTGCTATAAATAGTGCGCCACTTCTTGCATTAGGTGCTTTACATGCTTCCTCTCTGATCTCCCCACCTACCAGGCAAAGAGCTTATTCATCCACCAACTACCCAACCATCCATCCCTCCTATACGAGTTTTATGAGCTCCTACGTCATGCCAGGAACCTTGTGCCAAACACTGGGGCTATGGCTGTGAACATGACAGGCAAGTTCTCTACATTCCTGAAGCTTATATTCTGGGGAAGGGGAGAGGATAAATCAATGGACAAGAACATATAAGAAAGTAATAAGGCTCTAAAGAGAATTCAGCAATAGGACCCTATGATAAAGAGTGTTGGGAGACTACTATCTAAATATATGTGTTTGCAACTATTTAATATCAACACACTGTAATACAAGTGAGCTGAAAAGGAACATACAGTGAGAGGAAACAAATAATTTAAATTGGGGAGGATACTAAAAGGCAGGACCTGAGTGAGTAAGTGGCATTTAAGGTGAGACTGGATGGAGTCTGCCTGGGGAATGTTAGGTGGTGGGGGGGAGATGGTGGTAAGCAGGAGACACAGCATGGCACATGCCCTGAGCTAGGGAAGAACTACTCTTATTCGAGGCACCAAAACCAGCAGAGAGAGGTGGTGAGGAAGAGGAGCAAAAAGAGGGGGAGAGGAAAACCCAGGAACACTCAGGCCAAACCTTCAAGTGGCGTGGGCTCATGTATAAAGGCTCATGGATATTAAGTCCTGGGTCCAAGAAGCCCAATGGCAAGTGACAGAGATTAGATTTGAATCCCAGATTATCTGGGATTTCTACCACATCTGCTTTATACTAAGAGGCAGTTGGGAACACACACAGACATCTAAACACACACACATAGAGACAAAAACTGAATCCCGGCTTGATAAGGGGAGACATTACTGAAAAAACTTATTGTGGAAGTCAGGGGGAATTGCAATAGAGGGGCACAATGGTCCTGGGGAAAACACTCAGACCATGAGCTCTGCCTTAGGAGTAAGGCAAAAAGGGTTTTTCTTTTGTAGAGGGAAGTAAAGAACAAGCAGGGTGGCCTGAGAATATATCAGAGTGTTTTACCCTGAGATCAGCCTGTTTTCCGTAAGGGACCCTTGGGGATGGGTTGTATGGTTCAGGGGTCTAGAGGAAGGAGATGGGCTTGAACAAAGTTTGGTTAACAAACATTTTGTTCCGATTAATAATGGGAACAAGCAGTTCAGCTAATCATTTATGAGCTGAAGAATGGGAATTTGGAGGGTCTGCATCTGTCCCCATCTTAGGTAAGCAAGGAAGGCACTGGTGAGTCTTATCTAAGTCACATGGGGCAGGATCATTCTTAGCAGTAAACCACTTTCTGGATCACAGGTAGTGGGGGGATTTCTTGATCTTCACTGACTTCCAGGTCACACGGCATAAAAAAATTCAGCCTTGTCAACAAACCCAAACATAAAAGTATGTTTTCCTAAGCCAGGCCTGAGGGTTTAGAAGATCTATGTGGGTTGTCTGCCTGTGCTTTATGATAGAGACGGGCATCAGCTGGCCCGTTTTCCCCAGGGACTGCAGGGCATACCAGCAGCTGTACATCCCAGGAAGGAGCCACAACCATGGGAGTCAAAACTGGTCTAGAAGCACTTAGCAGCTGAACTTCCCCGGCCACTGGCAAGTCAGGTGACAGGAATAAACAGAGTCATTACATCTCACTCTTTGGCTATAAATCATCCGAGGGCCTGCATTGTTTTTGTCAGGTTATTTTAATTGCTCTCATTTGCAGGAGCAAATTAGTTATAGCATTGTTCTGAGGATGTTGTTCAGATGGGTGCCAGGAAGGAACAAAATGAGCAAAAAGTGACAACCCTTTTCCAAGCCAAGGCTTGGGCTATGTGAGTGAAATTGATTTGTAAACCTTGTCAGGGCAGCTTCAAAGGTAAATCTGCTCAGGACATTTTGGAGTTGGTAAATCATGGTCAGGAGAAACAGTTCAATTAATACATGCACCTGAAACCAATAAAAGACGTCCTTACATAAGATGCTCAGGGAACAAAACTCTAAGCAAACATGAGCTGACGTGGCGTTGTCTCCATTTGAAAACTCAGGATAAGAAGAGAGGAGTGTTTCTAATAGGAAAGCTATCAAAAGTTTGTCTGATTATTAGATTAACACAATCTAAGTAACACTGTGATTAGAGAAGTTATACTGGGAATGCAGGCAACCACACACCTCTCTCTGTTTATCAGGATAATTTATGTCTGTTTTCTCCTCATCAGTTTGGGTAGTTTTAACTAATTTTCTGCTTAATGATACAACCACGGGTAGGTGAAGAGGGGAAGGAAGATTTGATTCAGTTCAACAAATTTTTAATGAGTATTTACTCTGTACCAGCTATGGAACAAAGCGCTGGAGATATATAGCCTATAGT
>PVIY010009575.1:0-72103 GCA_004026745.1 Myrmecophaga tridactyla
TAAATCCCATTTCATAAAGGCAGAATACTCTCTATTCAATACTGTATGTTTGAAACTGTAATGAGATCATCTGCCTGGGTGATGTGATTTAGTCAAGAGTGGTTGTTAAATTGGATTAGGTGACGACATGTCTCCACCCATTTGGGTGGGTCTTGATTGGTTTATTGGAGTCCTATAAAAGAGGAAACATTTTGGAGAATGAGAGATTCAGAGAGAGCAGAACGGATGTAGCCATGAGATGCAGAGAGTCCACGAGCCAGCAACCTTTGGAGATGAAGGAAGATACCTCCCGGGGAGCTTCACAAAACAGGAAGCCAGGAGAAGACGCTAGCAGATGACGCCGTGTTTGCCATGTGCCCTTCCAGCTGAGAGAGAAGCCCTGACTGTGTTCGCCAAGCGCCTTCTCACTTGAGAGAGAAACCCTGAATTTCATCGGCCTTCTTGAACCAAGGTATCTTTCCCTGGATGCCTTTGATTGGACATTTCTTTAGACTTGTTTTAATTGGGTCATTTTCTCGGCCTTAGAACTGTAAATTAGCAACTCATTAAATTCTCCCTTTTAAAAGCCATTCCGTTTCTGGTATATTGCATTCTGGCAGCAAGCAAACTAGAACACTGGTGATCTCAATTGCCTTATCTTCAAGTTTTCTAATTCTTTCTTCTGCAAGGTCCAATGTGTGTTGCACTCCTTTAGGGAATTTTGAATTTCTGTTACTTTGCTCTTCAGCTCCATTTGGTTCCTTCTCATAATTTCCATCTCTGTATTCTCTTTGTGTTCATCCTTTTCCTGGTTTATGTTATTTCTTTCTCCATGTTTTCCATTACCTCCCTGAGCATATGTAGTATCAGTTTTCAAAAGTCATTGGCTGGTATATCACAAATATGATTCTTCTCCTTGATGGTTTCTAATACTTTAAACTTCTCCTTTGCCTGGGCCAACAATTCCTATTCCTCTGTATGTTTGTAATCTTTTGTTGAAACCAGGACATTTTGACACTTTAATATCTTTTTGCTGGAATTTAGACTCTGCAGTTCCTTTTCCTTTAGCTTATATATAGTTAGCTATGACAGAGCTTTCCTTGAATACCAGGAACTAATTTAAAAAGGTAAAAAAAAAAAAAAAAAAGAAAGCACCTTTTCTTGACTCTGCAAATTGACCTCTGGTAGCTTACCTCAGAGTTTATCCATACAATGAGTTTAGAGAATAGCTCCAGTCTGAAATGGAGGAAATTCCTTGGTGCTTTCTGTGAATGTACTTTTTCTTGGCCATACATATGTGGCCCTAGGAATTCCTCCATTTGCACAGATACTGACAGTTTCCTCACAGTCCTGCACACTGCACTGTCTTACAGCCAATAATCCCTTCCCCCATGGAGTCATGATTTAATTTGTCTCTCACAGACTTTTGTAGGAGTATCAGTGAACTATCTTCTACACATAGGGCAAGTTCTGAGATGGCAAACTTGCAGCATGTATCCTTGTTTGGTTTCTCAGGACACCAACAGAGAGATTTGGCAAGATATCCAAGCTCCCAGTATGTATATGAGGGTTATTCTTCTCTCTTTGAAATGATGACCAGAGTCCTGTAGGTCAACTCCATGCTTAGCTGGTGAGGGAGTGAGGGGGAGGGCCAGCAAGCATGCCACGGGACTGTACTACTTTTAAATCACCTATAACTCAATTTGGCATTTGTCGTGTTGCTGCAATTATTTAACTGTTTTCTAGAGCTTCGAGAAAAATGTTTCTGTCAGTTCTTGATGGTTCTTCAAAGCTTCTGCAGAGAGACAGAGCCATGAAACTTCTTACTCCACCATCTTAGGGCCCAGATTTTGATGTGTCATCTTTCAGCATGGATATTTAGTCTCCTTCGCATGTATTAGTCAGGGTTCTCTAGGAAAACAGAACCAACAGGAGGTATCTGTAAATCTAAGATTTTATAAAAGTGTCTCATGCAACTGTACAGAAGCTTAAGTTCAAATTCTGTAGGGCAGGCCAGAAGCCAGCAACAATGATGAAGATCTTTGATGAATTGCCAGGAGAGGCTCCCAGGCTGAAGCAGAAGTGAAAATTCTCTCTTCTGACTGCTAAAAGTGGCACTTCTCCCTTAAAAGTCCTTAACTGATTGGATTATATCCAGCTGTTTGGATTGAATGCAACTGATTGGATTCTCTCAATGCAAAAGACATTCCCCTTAGTTGATCATAGATTTAATCAGCCATAGATTAGATCTATGACTGATAATTTAAGAATGTCTTCACAGTAATGGTTAGGTCAGTGCTTGCCTGATCACACAACTGAGCACTATCACCTGGCCAAGTTGACATATGAACCTAACTATTACATATTGTGCTTGTTTGAAAGGATGCATGTACCCTAGAAAAGCCGTGTTTTAATCCTAATCCCATTTTATAAATCCAGCAATTTCTTCTAATTCCTATTCAGTACTATATGTTTGAGACTATAATTAGATCATCTCCCTGGAGCTGTGAATCAATCAAAAGTGGTTGTTAAACTGGATTAGGTGGAGACGTGAGTGGGTCTTGATTAGTTTACTGGAATCTTATAAAAAAGAAAATATTTTGGAGAAAGAAGTGATTCTGAGAGAGCAGAAGGACATAGCAATGAGAAGCAGAGCATCTACCTGCCAGCAACCTTTGGAGATGAAGAAGGAAAATGCCTCCTGGGGAGCATATGAAACAGGAAGCCAAGAGAGAAGGCTAGCAAATGATGCCATGTTCACCATGTGCCTTTCCAGATGAGAGAGAAACCCTGACTATGTTTGCCATGTGCCTTCTCACTTGAGGAGAAACCCTGAACTTCATCAGCCTTCTTGAACCAAGGTATCTTTCTCTGGATTCCTTTGATTGGACATTTCTATAGACTTGCTTTAATTGGGATATTTTCTTGGCCTTAGAACTGTAAACTAGCAACTGATTAAATTCCCCTTTTTAAAAGCCATTCTTGTTCCTGGTGTATTGCATTCTGGCCTCTAGCAAACTAGAACATATATCATCATTAAAATTAGAACCTGGGCCTGATTTTCAACACAGTCTATCACTGAAGCTACAGGAGATATGGATTATTACTGATTATGTTTCCCAGAAGTGGACACAAGAGATGGAGATTATGGTGCAAGATATTTATTATGGCTCAATATCTGTGCATGGAAAGAGGAGGCAGCATGATTGAACAGTGGAAGAAGTTGAACTACAATTGCCAGCTTGCCATAACCTCAGCCAATATAGCTGAGAAGCTTTGGAGTACATACCATCAGAGTTATACCCCATAAAGCTGAAATACCTTAGCCTTCATACAGCTGCTTCACTCAGTCTTCTTATATGGGCTGCCTTCGGAATGGCATGACAATGGGTAAGGTGGGTTTTTGCAGCTGAGGCATACCCAAAGGAACTGACAACTGGAGGCTGTCTGCATTCTGCACTTCCTCAACTATGATGCATATTTCTGTGACTAGCACAGGTTCTACTTAAACCCACAAAGGCCCTCTGACTTTCATAACACGCCTAGAATTAGTAGTTGGGTGACCTAAGCATGTCATGTTCTTTTTCAATATTTCCAAAAAAGTTTCTAAAAATCAATAAACTCCTTTGTCACTATGGACCAACAAAAGTTGTATAAAAGTCAGAGTGCTGCTAATTGTACAACAAAGTGAGATACTGTAACATATGGCTTGTTTATTTTGAACATTATCCATAATGCCCAATAGATTGAGGGGGCTGAATGGTAAAATAACTGAGAAGCAAAATGGCAAACTGTGACATTCAAATGATGGAACATCATGTGGTTACAGAAAGGAAGAACACTGAGAGGCACACAATGACCTGAATAAACCTTGGGGACAATGTGTTGTACAAAATGAGTTAGAAACAAAAGAAAAGCTTTGCTAAGGTCTCTTTCAGAAAATTTTTATTTAAAAAAAATGGAGCTTTTATAGCAGCCATAGTTAGTCTGAAGTTGTAAATG
Organism: Myrmecophaga tridactyla; assembly: GCA_004026745.1. Classification (NCBI taxonomy): domain Eukaryota; kingdom Metazoa; phylum Chordata; class Mammalia; order Pilosa; family Myrmecophagidae; genus Myrmecophaga; species Myrmecophaga tridactyla. The sequence continues at coordinate 3,982 of PVIY010009575.1, forward strand.
TATTTCTAGATTCTGAGACACTGAGCTATATGTGCATCAACTGGTATTTCTATGGAATTTTGAATGACTCTGTGACCCCTAAGACCCAGAAATGGAGTGCTACAGCCCTGAAAGTTAGTATAGCTATATATAATAACAGTTGACATAACTGAAAGAGAGATCAGGCCTCAATTAGAGTTAAAAACAAAGCCAATCTGGCTGGGTTCAAGGTAATCAGAATACAGGGTAAAAGGTGATAGTGTATATGCTCTAGACCTTCACTTACTAAATGAGATGAAAGGCAGAGAGGTTTATTATGTCTAGAATCTAAATTTTGGTAACACATAATCTAAGTCAACCTGTCTGGATAGCTCATTAAAACAACAAAACTCCTGGAGTTCAGGAGGGGAACAAGATCTTATAACTCTATATAGTTTAATGTAATACTAAATTATATCTAAGACTATGATAGGATGATAATTTAAAAGTATTGGCAAAGTCCCTTGAGGGTCCAAAGGAAAATATATATATGAAACTATTAAACTTACCCATCTGGGAAACCCTGGGTACCCTCTCAACCATTGGAGCCTCCCAAGAAAATAGGCAAAGCCCTTGATTTTGAGGGTTGCTCTTATGAAATTTATTTCTGTAAAGGAGAGCCTAAGATTACCCATAACAAGGCCTAAGAGTTGCTTCCAAGAAACTTCTTTTGCTGCTCAGATGTAGTCTCTCTCTAAGCCCAACTCTGCAAGCAAAATTATTGCTGTTCTGTCTACATGGGACATTCAAGGGTAAAATCTCCCTGACAATGTGGGACATGACTTTTGGGGATGAGTCTGGCCCTGGCACTGTGGGATCAACAATGCCTACAGGACCAAAAAGGGGGAAAGAAGTGTAGGAAGGCTTCGTGCATTTCCCGATGCCTGCCCATGCAAAAAAATAAAAAACTAAAAATAAGGCATCAATGGCCAAGAAAGATCAAATAGAGTCTGATCTTTCAGGAGTCTACTCTTATACAAGCTTCAGTAAGATAGTGTTAATTGCCATGGTTTGCTAAACCCCAACCAACATCAGTCCTGTTGACTCTTAAGAGTACCTAGGGCTTGAACTGAGACTCTATAAGGGTTTCATGTCCAAAGTTTGCTTTCCCAGAACTTATAATTCTCGGATGGTTCCTAGGTCAGATAAATCCTGAAACCCAGAGGGACCAGCTTCTCCAAGATTATCGATTGTTTACATCCTTCTATCCTTTAGTGTTGATACCCCTTCTCAACATGAAAAAGTCAAAACAGGCATTGCCTAAAGATCCCTGTTTTAGTTTGCTAGCTGCTGGAATGCAATATACCAGAAACAGAATGGCTTTTAAGAGGGGAATTTAATCAGTTGCTAGTTTACAGTTCCAAAGCTGAGAAAATCCCAATTAAAACAAGTCTATAGAACTGTCCAATCTAAGGCATCCAGGGAAAGACACCTTGGTTCAAGAAGGCCAATGAAGTTCAGGGTTTCTCTCTCAAGTGAGAAGGCACATGGTGAACACAGTCAGAGTTTATCTCTCATCTAGAAAGGCACATGGTGAGCAAGGTCAGGGTTCCTCTCTCATCTGGAAGGGCACAAGGTGAACTTGGCATCATCTGCTAGCTTCTTCTCCTGGCTTACTGTTTCATGAATCTTCCCGGGAGACACTTTCCTTCTTCATCTCCAAAGATCGCTGGCTGATGGACTCTGCTTCTTGTGGCTATGTCGTTCTGCTCTGCTCTCTCTGAATCTCCTACTTCTCCAAAACGTTTCCTCTTTTATAGGACTTCAGAAACTAATCAAGACCCACCCAAATGGGTGAAGACATGTTGTCACCTAATCCAGCTTAACAACCACTCTTGATTAAATCACATCTCCAGGGAGATAATCTAATCTCAGTTTCATATATACAGTATTGAATAGAGATTATTCCTATTTTTTGTAGAGTCTTTGTGAAATGGGATTTTGATTAAAATGTGGCTTTTCTAGGGTACACACATCCTTTCAAAACAGCGTAATCCCTATAGATTGGGAGAGGGATAAGAAGAGAAGGAGAAGGCATAATAGAGAAAATAGGGTTTAACAAATGAGTGCTGAATGTCTACTTAATATTCCTTCTAGCCTCCAGCATTTTGGAGCAGCTAGAATGAAAAATCTGAAATGGTGGAATGGTAGTCCATGACAAACTCTGGGATCCATTCAGTAACTACTTGTTGCAGTGTGCTTTGAAGATTATTGTTTTTATTTCCTTTGCTTTGTGTGTGTATATATATATATATATATACAAAAATTTATATATATATATATTTATTTTTAATTTTTAATTTTTTTTCCATGTGCAGGCGAGAATTCAAACCCAGGTCTCCAGCATGGCAGGCGAGAATTCTGCCACTGAGCCACCATTGTCTGCCCTGTACATATGTTATATTTTATAATTAAAAAGTCCACAATCCTGATAATTGCTGGTATCCAGTGACACAATGAACTCCACAATTCTAATAATTGCTGGTACCCTCATGTCATTTAACTGCTACAGTTACCAAATAAATAACTCCTTCGTCATGTCACTTCACCTCCAAGTAAAAGTCCTTGTCATTGTGATGCTACAGAATGCCAGTGACTATCAAAACTTCAGTAATATCAGCAATGTCATCAAATACTCACCTTAATGGTATTCTTCTCCAAAATAATAATCAGAGGCAAAGTTTTATGCTCAGATAGTATATTGTGGAATATTATCCCAGCCAATGAAAGCTAATGGAATAGAAGAGTGAAAAAGGAAAAAATAAAAGTTTGTTCAAAAGTCTGTTGTTGACTTGATCACTCCTATGGGCAATTGGTGCTTGATCCCACAGGACTCTTGAGAAGCCTTATGAAATGCATCTTAGAACTACCACCAAGAAAACGAAAGGGGTTAATATTCACACATAGCCTCTTGTCTGCCATTGGTCAAAGGTGGCCTAAAGGGTATTAACTCTTCTCATTTACAGATTATATAATCTTGAGTGGTGAGTTTCCCATATGGGAGCATAACAGAAGCCCCTGGAGCAGTAGTCAAGAGGTATTTAGTGTAGGCCCAAAGGTAGGTAAAACTCTCAAGTTTTACCTGCAAGATGGTGGGTAAAGCTCTTACATAATTACTCACCATGGAAGTAGCCAAGGAGACTTCAAGACCCATGGTGCAAGAAATGTATGATAGCTTCAGACCAGGAATGGCTGATATAGACTTCCAGTAGATCAAACAGGTCCAGAGAAGTTTAAGGGTGTGGAATATCGGAGTCTGAAAGAAGGCCCCAAATTAGGATGTTTCAGAGTATAAAATTTCCCTCCTTAGGAGTTGTTGCTTAGGAGTTATAGAGTAGGGTTTTGTTCTTTTAAAAATTAAAAAAATTAAGGCAACAAAAAATAAAACCATCTTCATTTCTCTTTAGATTGTAAGAGATTTCCCTTGTCTGCCTTAGTCTGTACTTTTTTTCTCTATTAGAGGAGATGTGGCTTTATGGAACAATCAAGCATAAAAATACTTGATTCCTATATGCTTCCTCCCCACCAGCATTTGGCATTGGTGTGAAACATCTGATACAACTGATGATAGCACATTTTTATAGCTATACTATTAATTAAAGTCCATGGTTCAACTTAGTGCTCACTGTTTGTGTAGTGTAGTTCCATAGATTTTTAAAAAATTCTATTCTGTTACAATATACACAATTTAACATTCCCCTTTTAATCAGGGGGAACTATATATATATAGTGCTTTCAATTGCATTCACAATGTTGTGCCACCATCACCACCATCAATTACTAAGCATTTCCATCATTCCAAATAGGAACCCTACACATTTCAAGCCTTAATTCTCATTCCCTATCCCCATCCTGTCCCTTGGAAAACTATATTCTACATTCTGACTTGATAGATTTGCTTATTTTCATTGTTTAAAATCAGTAAGGGTACATGCGTGGTTCAGTGGTAGAATGCTTGCTTTCCATGTGGGAGACCTGGGTTCAATTCTTGGACCATACACCTAAAAAAAAATAATAATAAAAATGCAATCAGTGAGGTCATACAATATCTGTCCTTCCATGCTAGCTTATTTCATTCAACCTGATGTTTATAAGGTTCATCCATGTTGTCACATGTATCAGGACTTCATCCCGTTTTATGGCTGTATAATACTCCATTGGTTGTATATATCATATTTTATTTATGTTTTCATCAGTTGATGGACACTTGGGTTGCTTCCATCTTTTGGCAAATGTGAATAATGCTGCTATGAACATCAGCACACAAATATCTATTTGAGTTCCTGCTTTGAATTCCTTATATATATATATACCTAGCATTGGGATTGCCAGGTCATATGATAGTTCCATAGTTAGCTTTCTGAGGAGTGGCCAAACAGTGGCTGCACCATTTTGCATTACTACCAGCAATGAATTAGTGTTCCACTCTGATGAGATGAGATTTTATCTCACTGTGGTTTTGATTTGCATTTCCCTGGTGGCTAATAATGTTGAGCATCTTTTCATGTGATTTCTGGCCATTTGTATATCTTCTTTGGAGAGAAGTCTAATAAATTCTTTTGCCCATTTTTTAATTGGGCTGTTTGTCTTTTTGTTATTAAGTTGAAAGATTTCTTTATATATTCTTTATCAGATATGTTCTCCTTGTCTGTACTTTGATTCTTTGCATCACAATAAAGTTAAAATTGCAAAACACCAAGTGAGAGAAACTAAATTAAAGGCATACACTCAGTTCTCTATTAAATTCACTTAAGAGCAAGATGAAAATATTCTCCACATTGATTTTATGCTGTGACAAATATGTGATTCTATGATAGTCCAAATAATTGAGAAACCCATAGTTTCCACTGTTCCCTTGGCAATGAGAGTATGTTCAGAAGAGATTTTCACCTCGCTCACAGCAAACTCCTACAGGGCTACTGGGTGGCTTTTCTAGCAAATAAGAGAATGGAATGTTCTGACCTTCTTATTATTTACCACATCCAAAATTTGGGGCCCAAGCTGAAATCCAGTGATACGTTTCTTTCATCTTATTTGAGGCATAAATATTTAGTATCATCCCAATTTGTTCATAGATCATATACATTTAAATAGAATATTGAATTTTATACCATGTTCACAGATAACCTTTGCATATTTTAAAATTAATTTTTAATAGAAGTAAACCAGCGGGATTTCTAAACCAAGAAGCTTTTGACTATGTGTGGGGGTTTTCAGTTCTCCTCACTCAGGGAAGATACTCAGCCATCTTTTGGAAAGTAGTAGACAAACCATGCAGTGACTGTCTTAAGAGTGATGTATTATAGTAACAGTTTATTAATCTCATCCACTTTCTATTACATGGAAAATTCCTTATCTGAAGTCTGAGGACCTGTGCTCACATAAGAGCTTTTCTCAAGACAGTCTCTATAATACATGAGAACAAGTTATAGAAGAAAGGCAAAAGAGAACAAGGCTAAGATCTGCAGCTCTCTCACCCAACTGGAGAGACAAAACCAGTAAGACGTGGTAGCAGAAACAGGGGAGCCACAAAGAAAGAATGTGAGGGCAAAGTCAAATTGTGCTAAAATGCCAATGTTTCAAATTTCCCAGCTATGACCAAGACAACTATGGCCTTTATATTTCATCCAGGTTAACTGAAAAACTATGGCACCTGTCTGCACAAAGCTAGATAAACAAAGGGAGGGAAAGGCTCTGGGGCTTAATATGTCAAAGACACTGTAAACAAAAGAAATAGATAATAATGGTTACCCAGAAAGGCAAAATTGGAAAGCTGAAGGACAGAATGGGATAGAATTTATTTTTCAATCTATACTTTGTTTTACTGTTCAAAGGCTTTTTTTTTTACCATTGATTAGTAATTTATAATTTTTAATTAAATGATACAAATTACTAAATTATAAAGAAAAAACCACAGTGCTATAGAAAAAAAACACCAATGGCCAATAGATGTTTACAGTAACATCACCTGACTCACTAAATAAATGCAAATTTAAGATGATAGCATCACAGGAACATCCAACCTGCCCCTCATTGTCCTTACTTTCTAGAATTAACACTGACCCTTAATATTGCTAGTAAGAATATTTTAAGGTTTCCTTTTTTTCACTCTCCTAAGAATTAATCTGTCATTTGGAAACTGCTCTTTTATTTGCATCACAGCAAAACCAACACATATATATTTTCTGACATTAGAAGGAATAAAAGAAAATGAGTCAGGGGTTATTGCATTTCAGAGATTATCACCTGAATTCAGAGGGATTGGGTCAGGCCATACCTCTGGGGAATAGAAGTTGTTTGGTTTCCACTTCTCCACTATAAAACACAACTTAGGAAAATAATTTATGTCCTGCTTAAAATTTCACTCATGCTGATAGCACACAGGATTGTGAGCAGAAGAGGCCTCCAGGCACTTCACACACCAAAAGCTAGAACCATATTACTTTGGTGACAGTTCTTCTATGTGGACTGTTGCTTAGAGCAAGGGGTATTTAAGAAGATCCCAAAGACTTCATGTAAAATATATGCATCTGTCTATCAACTTCCATGCCAAGGAGGAATAAACAAGAGAAATAGATCAGTTAATAAGACAAAAATGTCAAGAATAGACAGGCATCAACAGAAATTATAGTCTCCAAAGAAGCGGTGGCAATATAATTGCTCAGATGAAAAGGAAAGGATATGTTTCTGTAGATAAAACTAATAGCATTTTCACATTGGTTTCCTTCTGTTTGCATCCTTAAGGTATGTGAATGTTAATCAGTAGCAATGCTTGAAGAATAAAAAGCAAATCAAAACAAAACAAAACTCAGAGTTCCACATTTTATAAGCTAGAAAATGTGGCTTCTGTTCTCAGCCTTACCAGCACTCTGCAAGGCAGCTTTGAAAAATGTTCACCTGCATTTAGTCCTTGACATGATAGGAATGTGGTCTATCGATTTAAACATGAGTTTCTATTGCTATCTCATTATGTCAGGTCCTTCAATATCTTTTTGGATTTGCTAATGTGATAGTCATTTCTCTCACATATGTTGGCCAGAAAACTTCTAGTCTTTCAATCGCATAAGAGGACCCTTACCTTTTCTTTCTTAAAGAAAGGTGGGCAAAAAGGTTAAGTCACGATAGTCCCATATGTCTATCAAAAAATTGAAAAGAGATTGATTTTCCTACCCCCAAAAATTTCCTCAACCACCCCTAGAACTAAGCTTTATGAGGGCAATTAGTCTCTAACATTTTTAAATACAGTTGTGTAGTCATTGAAAATCATGCTTACTAAAGCTTGTAATATGGAAAAATACTTGTCAAAAATATTCATTGTGAAAAGAATAAGAAATATTGCATAAAATATTATCTCAATCGCTTAAATTATGCTTAGGAAAAAAAGGCAAAAATGAGGATCAACAAAATGTTTGAAAGACATTTTTGTTTTTGTTAGATGATAAGAACTAACCAGATCTCTTTCTGTCCAATTATATATAATTTCGATATTTTCTCAAATAAATATTAATCTTCTTGTTAAAAATATAATTATTTTTTAATTTGTAAACAATTTTTATTTGCATGTCATACAATCCAACCCAAATAAATAGACATGACTTCAACACCATGATCTTTATGGTACACCATTGACTATACATTTTCATGTGTACCATCCATTTTCAACCCCAGCAATTTGACATTCATTTGTCTTCTGGTTTCATACATGTCCCCAGCCCTTCTCCCTCAACCATAATCATATTCAGCTATATTCAGTGTACTTATATTATTGTGCTACAATCAGGTAGTATTGTACTATCCATTTCTGAATCTTTACAGTCAGTCCTATTGTACAATCTGTATTCCTTCAGCACCAAATGACAAATTTCAACCCTCTTTCTAGCTCCTGATAATCTGTCTTCTTAACTTTAACTCTTAAAGTTCACTCATTAACATTAGTTCATATTAGTGAGACCCTAAGTGTTTGTCCTTTAGTTTCTGGCTAATTCACTCAACATAATGTCCTCCAGTTTCATCCATGGTGTTATATGCTTCATGACTTTATTTTGTCTTACAGTTGCATAGGATTTCATCATATATATATATATATATATATATATGTACCACAGCTTTTTTAGCCATACCTCCATTGATAGACATTTGGACTGTTTCCATTGCTTGGCAATAGTAAATAATGCTGGTATAAGCACTGGCATGCAAATGTCCACTTGTGTCCTTCAGCTCCTCTGAATAAATACCTAATAATGGTATTGCTGGCATTTCTTTATTTGTTGTTAGAATCACCAAAAATGGACATTTTAGTTAGTTTAACCACTACAGATTAAATAAAGTATCCCTGTAATCATTGTAAAACCTGTGTTAGCACAGTAAGTTTCATAAACCAATTTAAAATTAATGCAGCAAGAAAATATATACAAATTCAGATAGCAAAGTCCTTAAATGCTAAATATTAAATATTAACTTAGATACCATTTGATCAGCTGTCGAAATTGTGAATGTTCTCAAAATATCAAGTAAAGTTCTTACAAATTATCTGCATTACTATATTTCCTGATTTCAGGAAAATATAAAGATACAAAAGTTTTACAATTAACATATGAAAACCTTAACCACCTAGAATGGATATCTTAGCTTTCTTATTCATAGGTGTATTTTAAAAATTTATCTAAGGTATCATCATAAAGCCTGTTTATACAATATGGTTCATTAACCAATTTAAAATTAAAGCAAGGGAGGAAAAAATCTACAGATACAGACATCAGAGTTTCTTACATTCTAAATATTAAAGAGTATCAACTACCATTTGATTAAGTATCAAAATTGCATTCTCAAAATATTAAGTAAAAAGTAATTACAAATATCAACTTTGCTATAGTAGAGCTATGTTACAAAGTATCATATGGCATTTCTGTACTTAGCTTCCTGAGGAACCACCAAACGTCTTCTAGAGGAGTTGTATGATTTTACATTCCCAGCAACAGGGGATAAGTGTGTCTCTTTCTCCACATCCTCTCCGGCACTTGTCATTTTCTGTTCTTTCTAATAATGGCCATTCTAGTGGGTGTGCGATGATATTTCATTATGGTTTAGATTTGTATTTCCCTAATAGCCAGTGAAATTGAGCATCTTTTCATGTGTCTTTTAGCCACTTGTATTTACTCCTCTGAAAAGTGTCTGATTATGTTCTTTGCCTATTTTTTAATTGGGCTGTTTGTCTTTTTGTTGTTGAGTTGAAGAATCTCTTTATAAATTCTGGATACTAAACCCCTATCTGGTATATGGTTTCCAAATATTGTCTTCCATTGTGTAGACAGCTTTTTTTTTTTTACTTTCCTGACAAAGTTCTTTAATGCAAAAAAGTGTTTGATTTTGAGGAGATCTCATTAATCTATTTCTTTTTTCAATGCTCATGCTTTGGGTGTAAGGTCTAGGAAACCACCTCTTATTAGAAAATTTACAAAATATTCTCCTACATTTTCTTCTAACAGTTTTATGATCTTAACTATAATGTTTAGGTCTTTGATCCATTTTGAGATAAATTTTTTTATGAAGTGTGAGATATGGATCCTCCTTCATTCTTTTGCATATGGGATATCCAGTTCTCCAAACATGATTTATTGAAGAGGCTACTTTGTCCCTGGTAGGTTGGCTTGACCACCTTATCAAAGATCAATTGTCCATAGATGAGAGGGTCTATTTTTGAACCTCAATTCAATTTCACTGGTCAGTACATCTATCTTTATGCCAATACCATACTGTTTTGACCACTGTAGCTTTGTAATATGCTTTAAAGTCAGGTAGTGTGAGACCTCCCACTTCATTTTTCTTTCTCCAGATACTTTTAGCTATTTGGGGTAATTGCCCTTCTAAATAAATTTGGTTATCAGTTTTTATATTTCTACAAAGTAAATTGTTCTGATCTTAATTTGTATTGCAATGAATATATAAATCAATGTGGGTATAATTGACATCTTAACTATATTTACTCTTCCAATCCATGTACATAGTATGTCCTTCCATTTATTCAGGTCTTCCATGAGTTCTTTTAGCAATTTCTTGTAGTTTTCTATGTATACATCTTTTGTATCCTCAGTTAAATGTATTCCTAAATATTTGATTCTTTTGGTTGCTATTGTAAGTGGAATTTTTTTTTCTTGAATTACTCCTCATATTGCTCAACACCAGTGTCTAGAAATACTACTGATTTGGGGGTGTTGCTCTTGTACCCTGCCATTTTGCTGTACTCAAAGCTATGGTAACCTTGCTGTAGGTCTTTGGGGATTTTCAAAATATAACATGGTATCATCTCAAAAGTGAAAATCTTACTTCTTCCCTTCTAGTTTGGATGTTTTTAATTTCTTTTTCTTGCCTATGTGCTCTGGCTAGAACTTCCAGCACAGTGTTGAGTAAATATGGTGATAATGGGCATCCTTGTCTTGTTCCTAATCCTAGAGGGAAAACTTTCAGTCTTTCCCCATTGAGAATGATGTTAGCTTTATGTGTTTCATAAATTCCCTTTTTCATGTTGAGGAAGTTCCCTACTATTCCTATCCTTTGAAGTGTTTCACCAAAAAAGGATGCTGAATTTTGTCAAATTCACTTTTTGCATCAATAGAAATGATCATGAGTTTTTTTCACTGTGACTTTTTTTTTGGCTTTTAAAAGGAAATTTATTAAGTTACAAGTTCACAGTTTTAAGGTCATAAAAATGTGCAAAGTAAGGGCATCCAGAGAAATATACCTTGACTCAAGAAAGGGTCAATGGCATACAGCGTTTCTCTGTCAGCTGGGAAGGCACATGGTGACATTTGGTAGCTTTCTGTCCTGGCTTCTTATTTTAAAATGGCTTCCCCAGGGCATTTTCTTTCTGCATCTCCAAACGTCTCTTGCTATATCACCTCTGAAGCTTTTTGCAACATGTTTCCCTTTACCATGGTCATAAAAGTGGAATCATACAAAGGATACTGTATCTATCCTTTGTGTCTGGCTTATTTCACTCAGCCTTATGTCCTCAAAGCTCATTCATCTTATCATGTGTTTCAGGATGTCATTTCATCTTGCTGCTACACAATATTCCATTGTATGTATATACCACATTTTGTTAATGCACTCATCTGTCGCTGGGCACTTGTATTGTTTCCATCTTTTGGCAATTGTGAATAATGCCACTGTGATCATCGATGTGCAAGTGTCTGTTGTTTCACTACTTTCAGCTGTTCGGGGTATACCAAGGAATGGTATTGCCAGGTCATGGAGCAGCCTCTAGTTAGTTTTCTGAAGAACTGCCAACTGTCTTCATAGTGGCTGCAGTGTTATACATTCCCACTAGCACTACATAAGTGTCCCAATTTCTCTACATCCTTTCCAATATTTGTAATTCCCTGCTTGTTTAACAGCAGCCACTCTTATAGGTGTGAGGTGATCTTATTGCAGTCATGATCTGCATTTTCCTTGTAGCTAATGAAAATGAGCATCTCTTCATGTGCTTTATAGTCATCTGTATTTGCTTTTCAGAAAAATGCTTTTTCATATCTTTAGCCTGTTTTATTATTGGGTTTCTTGTTCTTTTGTTGTTGAGTTGTATGATTTCCTTATATACACAGGATATCAAACTTTTATCCAATGTGTGTTTTCCAATATTTTCTCCCATTGAGTTTGCTGCCTCTTCACCTTTTTAAGGAGGTCTTTTGAGGCACAAAAACATTTGACTTTTAAGGAGCTTCTATTTATGTATTTTTTCTTTTGTTGCTTGTGCTTTGGCTGTAAAGTTTAAGATGCTATTACTAGTTCTTAAAGATGTTTCCCTATATTTTCTTCTAGGAGATTTATGGTACTGGTTCTTCCACAATGACATATTGTTATGGTGTATTATATTAATTTATTTTCTTGGGCTGAGCAACCCTTGCATAACTGGAAAAAATCCCACTTAGTCATGGTGCTGCTGGATTCAATTTGCAAGTATTTTATTGAGGATTTTTGTATCTATATTCTTTAAAGAGATTGTTCTGTAACATTCTTTTCCTGTAGTAGCTTTGTCCAACTTTGGTATTAGAGTGATGTTGGCTGCATAGAATGAGTTAGGGAACTTCCCCTCCTTTTCCAATTTTTTTTTAAGAGCTTGAACAAGATTGGAACTGATTATTTCTTGAATGCTTGGTAGAATTCACATGTGAATCCTCTGGTACTGGACTTTTTAGGGGGTAATTTCTTGATAACTAATTCAATCTCATTACATGTGATTGGTTTGTTGGGGTCTTCTATTTCTCCTCAAGTCAATGTTGGTTGTTCATTACTTTCTAGGAAGTTTTCCATTTCATCTATTTTGTATAGTTCATTAGCATATTGTTGCTCATTATATCCTGCCATTGTTTCCTTTATTTCTGTGGCGTTCGTGGTTATGTCCCCTCTTTCATTTCTGATTTTACCTGTTTGAATCCTCTCCTTTTTTGTCAGCCTAGCTAAGTGGCCATCGATTTTATTGATTTTTTGCAAAGAACTTACTTCTAGCTTTGATGATTTTCTTGACTGTTTTTGTATTCTCAATTTCATTTATTTCTGCTCTGATCCTCATAATTTCTTTCCTTTTGTTTGCTTTGGGGTTAGTTTGCTGTTCTTTATGTAGTTCTTCCAAGTGAAAAGTTAATTCCTTGATTTTTGTTCTTTCTTCTTCTTTATTTAAGGCAATGAATTTCCCTCTTAGTGCTGCCTTTGTTACGTCCCATAGATTTTGATATGTTGTGTTTTCATTTTCATTTGCCTTGAGATATTTACTGATTTCTCTTTTAATTTCTTCCTTGACCCACTGGTTATTTAAGAGTGTGTTGTTTAGCCTCCATATATTTGTAAATTTTCTGCCTGTCATTGATTTCCAACTTCAGTCCATTATGATCTGAGAAACTGTTTTGTATAATCTCAATCTTTTAAAATTTATGGAGACTTGCTTTGTGTCACAGCAAATGGCCTATGTTTGAGAATGATCCATGAGCACTTCAGAAAAATGTGTATCCTGCTGTTGTGGGGTGTAATGTTCCGCAAATGTCTGTTACTTCTACTTCATTTATCATATTTTTCAAAACCTCTGTTTTCTTATTGATCATCTGTCCAAATGTTCTATCCATTGATAAGAGTGGGGGAATCGAAGTCTCCAACTATTATGGTAGAGGTGTCTACTTCTCTCTTCATTGTTTGCCTCATGTATTTTGGAGCACTTTGGCTAGATGCATAAATATTGGTGATTGTTATTACTTCTTGTTGAAATGTTCCTTTTATTAATAAATAGCTTCATTCTTTGTCTCTTTTAATTGCTTTACATATGAAGTCTAATTTCTCAAATATTAATATAGCAACCCCTGCTCTTTTCTGTTTGTTGTTTGAATGAAATATATTTTCCAACCTTCCACTTTCAATATACTTTTGTCCTTTGATCTAAAGTGAGTCTCCTGTAGACAGAATATATAGGAATCCTGTTTTTTAATCCATTCTGTCAGTCTATGTCTTTTGATTGGGGAGTTTAATCCATTAGCATTTAATGTCATTACTGTAACAGCAGTACTTTCTTCTACCAATTTGTCTTTGGGATTTTATATTCCATATCTATTTGTTTTATCCTTTTACCTTTACTGATAGTGTTCAAGACCTTTCTCTCCTGCCTTTTCCTAGTTGCCTGTAGTTCTCCCTTTAGTATTTCTAGTAGACCTAGTCTTTTAGTTACAAATTTTCACAGCAATTTTTTTTTGTCTGAAAGTGTTTTAATTTCCCCTTCATTTTTGAAGGACAGTTTTGCTGGAAAAATAATTCTTGGTTGGAAGTTTTTTCTCTTTCAGAATCTTAAATATATCATACCACTGCCTTCTTGCCTCCATGGTTTCTGCTGAGAAATCCACACATAGTCTTATTGGGTTTCCCTTGCATGTGATGGATTGCTTTCCTCTTGCTTCTTTCAAAATTTTCTCTTGTCTCTGACATTTGACAATCTGATTACTAAATGTCTTTTACTAATGTATGTCTATTTGGAACTATTCCGTTTGGGGTACACTACATTTCTTTGATCTGTAATTTTAGGTCTTTCATAAAAGATGGGAAATTTTCAGTGATTATTTCCTCCATTAGTCTTTCTCCTTCTTTTCACTTCTCTTATTCTTCTCAGCACCCAACGCATGTATTTTCATGTGTTTCATATTGTCATTCAATTCCTTGAGACCCTGCCCATATCTCCATTCCTTTCCTTATATATTTTTTTGTGTGTTGGATTTCAGATTCTAGTCCACTAGTTCATTAATCCTTTCTTCTGCTTCTTCAAATTTAATGTTGTAGGCCTCTGTTGTTTTCTTTTTTTTTTTGTTTGCATGGGCAGCACCAGTAATCAAACCCAGGTCTACAGCATGGCAGGTGAGAATGCTGTCTGCTGAGCCACTGTGGCCTGCCCTCCATTGTTTTTTTTAATCTCTTCTATTGTACCTTTCATTAATGTAATGAATGCAATTTTTTTCAAACTTTCAAGTTCTTTATGTTCACCCAATGTCTTCTTTATACCATCCCTTAACTTGTTGATTTGATTTTTGATAAGATTTTGTATGTCTGTTTGAACATCATGAATTAGTCATTTCAACCGCTGTATCTTGTTTGAGGTGCTGGTTTGTTCCTTTGACTGGGCCATATCTTCAATTTTCCTAAGATGACTCATTAATTATGCTGGCATCCAGGAATTTGATTTCCTTAATTAGCTTATTCTGGAGGTTATTTCCACTCTTTTACCTAGGATTTTCTTGCTGGATGGCTTTGTTCCCTATCTGTTCTTTATCATTCATGTTAACTTATTCTAGACCTCTAGCATATGTTCTGTTTAACTAGTTAGAATTTTTAGTTCCTGTTTTTCTGTTTCTTGCCCTGCCTATAAGGAAACTTTTCTTTTTTGAGGAGAAGGATCTCCTCAGGTATTATAGACTCCAGTCAGATTTTCCCAGACTGGAGAGACCCATGCCTCAGGAAGAGAGAGTAGCCAGCATACATTTTCCCTGAGGTTGAGACCCAGCAGATTGTCAGACTTTTCTTTGAAGCCTGTAGACTCTGTGCTTTTCCTATCCTGCCCAGCTAGTGGTGCTTGTTTGCCTGCAGCTTCCCACCAGATTAAAGTGATGTGGTGCCTTTAGTTTTAGCAGACTCTCTTCTGTGTGAGACAGAGGTGAGGCAGTATGTGGGCATTGATTGCTTCTGTTTTCCAGTCCCTGGGGCCTGAATTCCTTGAGAGAGGTATTCCACTTAAGCTGGGCCATGCCCCACCTTTTCCTGGGAAAGATATGCCCATTAGGAAATTAACCCTTTCATCTGACTAGTTACCTTATCTCTTAGACATTTGTTAGTTCCACCCTTGTCCGGGTCAGTTGCTGCAGCCTGAGAATGCTTCCAATTCTATTTAATGAGCTGCTAATAAGGGGGGGGGGAAAGCAAAAAAAAAGGCTTTACAGAGCTGGACACCCACTCCTCAGGTTTTCTAATAAAGAGTTTGAATTGGTACATGGCTCTATATATTTTCAGGCCCCATATGCCCCCTTTTCTTGGGGTCCAGCCCTTTTCCAATATTTTCTGCTATTCAACTCAAAAAGCCTCTTTTTTCCCCTCAGGCCCACCCCCTCTCTGCTGGGGTAAAAAACTCCTAATTTGTTTAGGGCTTATTCCAGGTTTATCTATGCTGGGGGCCTGTTCTCAGAGTCAGAACTTGTTAAATAATTCCACATTTGGAGCCTGGTTGAGCTAAGCCCTTGCTACTAGTAAAATCTGTTTCTTTCCCCTTGGGAAATGAGCCTGCCATGCCTATGGGGGAGGAGCACTGGCTTCCACAGTTTAGGGGATTTACAGTTCTGTGCGGGATCTCAGCCATTCCACCTAGTCCAGACTGGTGTACATTGTGTGTCTGGTCACTGATATTCCCCTTGCAGTTTTTCTGTACTCTTCCTGGCTATTTACTAGCTTCTCTGGAGGATTAACTAAATTCCACAACTCAGTAGACTTCCATCTTGTCCCACCTTAAAATGTAGTTTTTTCAAAATCTACTGACTTTTGAGTTTAAAAAAAAAATCCATTTTAAAATCGCATTTAAACACACAAAAGAAAATGTTAGGGAAACAAATTCTGGTTAAAATAAACAACTATCCTAAAAAATATTCCTCAATTGAGCTCTTTTCCCTGCCTAAAATTAGACTGAACTGCATGAACCATGGGGCTAGGCAGAATCAGAAATCCTGAACAACCACTAGCCTTACCACTTGCTAACTAATTATGAGGCATGGGGAAATAACCTGTCAAATATCAATATCACTGACAAAAATTTGCCAAATTTTCTAACCAATGAATCAACTATCAGCAAAACATCAGGTAAGAATGGCTTTAATCTGACTTTGATTAATTTTCTGTACATGCACATGTACAATTCTGTGTTCTTTGACTTAACTCCTAAAGAAGAGAGCAGAATCGGGGTAGTGCCAGAGGAAATGAACCTTTCCGAAGATACCTCTTTCACCAGTTCACCATAAATTTTGCCATTAGACAACCCTTTCTCAGAGTCGATGATGTGTCTTCCTGTAAGATACACATGCATAAAGAAGTTATGATGATTCACCACATTTTCTTGGTCACAAGTCCTAGTGCAGTCCAGTGGGACAAGAT
The DNA here is from genome assembly GCA_004026745.1 of Myrmecophaga tridactyla. NCBI lineage: Eukaryota > Metazoa > Chordata > Mammalia > Pilosa > Myrmecophagidae > Myrmecophaga > Myrmecophaga tridactyla. The sequence continues at coordinate 20,659 of PVIY010009575.1, forward strand.
GAGGAGGTAAATTCAAAGTAAAAACAATAGAGTTGAATGGTTAGGCTTAAAAATAGAGGATTGTCAAGATTCCTTGGAGTTTAATAAAGAACTTGGGATGTAGAGAGTGGTAAACCAAAGTGGAATCAATCAATCATCCTAGGGGATAAGCTATTAAATACTGAACAAATGGTGGCCATACTGTCAGAGTTTCCTGCTGAACAGCCAGATTTCACCACCTTATACATCTTAATTAAGGTCCCAGCAAGAATTATTCTTTAAAGTGACAATGAGCAAACACACAGTCACATCCCATTCTTCAGCAGCAGGCTCATGAAAAAATATAGATAAAATTTAACAATCAAAAAAATGTTTTAAATACCTAACTGATAATAAAACAAAGAAAGGAAAATTTCAAATATTGAATGTTGAAGAAGCTTGCTGTCAAAGCTGAGACCATATGCTTGGGGCCTAAATACGGTTCTAGAATCTAGAATCAGGATGAATGTAATGAATTATCTGAGAAATGTGACCTGGGTTGCTTATTCTATTTATTTCCTATAAATGAAACATGATGCATCATTTACCATTTAACTTTGGATGAGCCTGACTTCTAGCAAAAACAGAAGCTTGGGAGCTGAATGTGTTTAAAAAACCTTTGATCATTTACCATCTGCAGAAACAAAGTATGAAAGAATAAAAACCTAACCTATAAAAGAGCTAGATACTAAAAATCAGTAATTTTTCTACACACAAATAAAGACCTAATGAGGAGATAACTAAGGAAAAAATTCTATTCAAACTAACAGCTAAAAAATCAAGTATCTAGGAATAAATTAACCAGTGATGTAAAGGAACTGTACACAGAAAACTACAAAACATTGCTAAAAGAAATCAAAGAAGATCTATATAAGTGGAAAGATATTCCACGTTCTTGGACAGGAAGGCTAAATGTAGTTAAGATGTCAATTCTACCCAAACTGATCTACAAATTGAATGTAATACCAACAAAAATTCCAACAACCTATTTTGAAGACTTGGGGAAGCTAGTTATCTAATGCATTTGGAAAGGAAAGAGATGGAGAATAGCTTTTTAAAAAAATCTAAAAAATAATAGCAAAGTGGAAAGACTAACACTTACTGACTTTAGAGCTTATTCTAAAGCTCCAGTGGTCAAAACAGCATGGTGTTGGCACAAAGATAGAAGGATTGACCAATGGAATCAAATTGAGAGAGTGGAAATAGATCACCATATCTATGGTCAATTGATCTTTCACGTGACCCCCAAATCCACTGAAATGGAACAGAATAGTCCTTTCAATCAGCAGGTATGGGAGAACTGGATACCAATAAGCAAGAGAATGAAAGAGGACCTCTACCTTATACACCCCATACAAAAAATTAACTCAAAGTTGATCAAAGACTTAAATGTAAGAGCCAATACCATAAAACTCCCAGGAGAAAATAGAGTAGCTTCAAGGTCTAGTCGTAGGAGGTAGCTTCTTAAACTTTACACCCAAAGCACAGGCAACAAAAGAAAAAAAAATAGATAAATGGGAAACCCTTAAGATCAAATGCTTTTGTGCCTCAAAGACTTTGTCAAAAAAATGAAGAGACAGCCAACTCAATGGGAGAAAATATTTGGAAACCGCATATCAGATAAAGTTTTAATATGCTGTATATATAAAGAAATCATACAAACTCAACAACAAAAGAACAAACAACCTAATTATAATGTGGGCTAAAGATACGAACAGACATTTTCAGAAGAGCAAATACAAATAGCTAAGCAGCACATGAAGAGATGCTCATTTTCATTAGCTATAAGGGAAATGCAGATCAAGACTACAATGAGATACCACCTCACACCTATAAGAATAGCTACTATTAAAAAACCAGGAAGCTACAAATGTTGGAGAGGTTATGGAGTAATTGGGACACTTATGCACTGCTGGTGGGAATGTATAATGTACAGCCACTATGGAAGACAGTTTGGCAGTTCCTCAGAAAACTAAATATTGAGTTGCCATACTTGGCAATACCACTACTCAATATATACCCTAAAGAGCTGAAAGCAGTGACACAAACAAACATGTGTGCACCAATGTTCATAGTGGCATTATTCACAATTGCAAAAAGATGGAAACAATCCAAATGCCCATCATCAGATGGATAAACACAATGTGGTATATACAAATGATGGAATATTGTGCAGCAGTAAAATGAAATGAAGTCCTGAAGCATATGCAACATGGTTGAACATTGAGGACATAAGGCTGAGTGAAATAAATCAGAAACAAAAGAATATGATACTGCATGGTTTCACTAATATGATCCTGGTGAAGTTAAACTCAGAGACTTATAATGTAGAATATAGGGGAACTAGAGATACATGGAAGCTAAAGATGGGTGAATGATTTCCTAGTGAGGTGAAACTTAAATGTACAAGAATGGAGAGAAGTGATGGGAGTTCAGTAATGGGTTTATAAATAATATTGCAAAGTCTATAAAACTGTCCAATCTAAGGCATCAGGGAAAGATACTTTGGTTCAAGAAGGCCAATAACATTCAGGGTTTCTCTCTCAACTGGAAAGGCACATGGTGAACATGGTGATGTTAGCTTTCTCTCCAGGCTCCTTGTTTCATGAAGCATCCCCGGAGGAATTTTCCTTCATCTCCAAAGGTCTCTGGCTGTTTGAGCTCTGTGGTTCTTCTGGCTCTCAAGGATCTCAGGGCTCTGAAACTTTTCCAAATTTTTCCTCTTTTAAAGGATTCCAGTAAACTAATCAAGACCTACCTGGAATGGGTGGAGTCACATCTCCCTCTAATCAAAGCTTAATACCCACAATTGGACATGTCACATCTCTGTGGAGATAGTCTCATCAAGTTTGTTAAATAGGGGTTAAAAGAATTGGCTGCCTCAAGAAGATGGATCAGAATTAAACATGGCTTTTCTAGGATACATAATCCTTTCAAGCCAGCATGAGGGGGAAACTACAATCACACACTATGGCCTATAGTTAACAAAAGACATCAATAGTACCACAGCAAAAAAAAGGGGAGAGACAGGAGTTAAGGGGAGGATTCGATTTGCTGTTTGTTGAGGGTAGGTTTATCTGTTATTTTTCTCTTTGGACTAATGAAAATTGTCTAAAGTTGAGAATGATAATGATTGTAGAACTAAGTAGGGATACTATAAGACACATATTGTTTATTTTGGGCATTATCCATGATGCAGAATGGAGTGAGATGGCTGAAAGATACATTGACTGAAAAGCTGAAAGACTAAGTGAGGTATATGCATGTGATGGAATATTGTATGGCTATAGAAAGGAACGAAGTCATGAGGCATTCAATGAAGAAAATGAACCTCGGGGGCATTATGTTGTACAAAATAAGCCAGAAACAAAAGAGCAAATAGTGCATGGTCTCTTTTCGAAAATACTAATAAGAAAATTGGAACCTAGATTATAAGCTCTTTCTGTAAACCTATAACTTTCTCTAATTAAAAAAAAATCTTAACATTAAAACAAACAAACACCTATTTCTAACAATCTTCATGGTAATTAACAACCTCCTGGTGTAAATTCTAATAACAGCCCAGACATTTAGTCTGGAGTTGTAAGTGCATTTCTAGATTCTGAGATGCTCTGCTGTCTGTGTAAAACCTGGTATTTCCCTGGACCTCTGAGTCACTTGTGTGACCCTGAAGACTCAGGGCTGGAGTTTTGGAGCTGTGAAAGTCAGCATGGCTACACACAAAAACTGTTAAAGAAACTGAAAAAGAGATCAGGCTTTAATTAGAGATAAGAATGAAGCAGACCTGGTGGGAACCAATATAAATCAGAATATAGGGAAAAGGATGATATTGTCTGTATTATAAAGCTCATCCACTGTATGAGACCAAAGGCAGAGAGTAGATTTTGTCCAAAACACAAATATTCTGTAACATACAATCTAAATCAACCTGGCTTGATAGCTCATTTAAAGAACCCAAACCCATGGAGCCCAGAATGGGAATGGGCACTTTTAATTCTGTATATCTAAATGGAATACCCAGATACAGTCCAGGGTATTTTGGGCAGATAATTAAAAAGTATCGGCTAAGCCCCTTGAGGGGCTAGAGAAAAAATATGGAACTATTAAACTTTCCCACTAGGAAACCTCTCATACTCTCTCAAACATTAGGAACTCCAAGTTAATAGACCAAGCCCTTGATCTTGAGGCTTACTCTTATGAAACTTATTTCTGTAGTGGAGAAGCTAAGCCTACGTATAATTATGTCTAAGAGTTACTTCCAGAAAACCTGTTTCGTTGCTCAGATGTGGCCTCTCTTTCTTTTTGCTGCAAGGAAAATCATTACTACTACATGGGACATGACATTGAGGGTGAAAGTCTCCCTGACCATGTGTGACATGACTCCGAGGGATGCCCAGCCCTGGCACCATGGGATCAGCAAATGCCTTCCTGACCAAAAAAAGAAAAAGAAATGTAACAAAATAAGGCATCAATGGCTGAGAGAGTTTAGAGCCAAGAGGCTATTCTGGAGCTACTCTTATGTAAGCTTCAGCTAGATACTGCTAATTGCCATGATTTGCAAAATCCCAACCAACATCATTCCTATTAACCCTAAAGAATACCTAGGGATCTATCTGAGAATCTACAAAAGTTTCATATGCTAAGCTTACTTTCCAGAAACCTAGAACTTCCAGATGTTTCCTAGGCCAGATAAGCCCCCTTGGAGAGGCGCCAGCCTCTCCAAGAGTACCAACTAATTCGATCCCCCATCCTGTATTGTAAACGCCATTTATCAATATGAAAAAGTTAGAGTGGGCATAGCTCAAATATTCCTAAAGATTGGAAGGTCAATGGAGAAAGGAAGAGTTATAACGGAGATGATAGGACTTAACAAATGAGTATGACTGCTGAATCAATATATTATTGTTTCTTTTAGTCTCCATTGTCTTGGAGCAACTAGAAGAAAAATCTGAAATTGTGGAATTGTAATGTATATGAAACTTTGAGATCTGTTCTATAAATACCTGTTAAAATGTACTTTGAATTTTTTTTGTATATATGTTAAATTTCACAATAAAAACTTAAAAAAAAGAAGAGCTAGGTACTAATGACAAAGCTTGGCCTGCAGGACCTGCTGACTGTGAATATTGATCACCCTATCACACTGGGGATATTAGTTATTTGAATATTTGGGTGAAAACAACTTAAAGTTCATATCCTAACAATATGTCATACATATTAACAATGACACATTTAGAGCTGATTTGAATATTTTGCTTTTTTTTTGCCTTAAAGAAACTTTTGAACAGTAAGCTTAGTAGGAATGAAAGGCAAAGAAAATAGTAGACATAAGTTTTGCTAGTAAAGGAATTTTTCCTTAGTAGATATAAATTTCAGCCTCATTTTTTAGTGGACATGAAAGTTTTGAAGGATGAGAGACATGAAAGCATTTTGTTGTATCATGAGATGAATTGCTTAGATCTAAATATGTGTTTTTGCATAAGTTATCATGAACTATGTTTTTGATGTTCCATAAGGGGTAATAGATGTGTTTCCTCCACACTGTTCACAGGGCTTGGAGTCATTTTCCAAAGTCTAGGGAGCTCAGTAACAATTTACCTTCAGAATCTTAGCAAAAAACTCCACACCTGCTGTATTTACAGTCAGTACCCAGAGAGTCCAGCCCCGAAGGGCTTTCCCAACCTACATATATACACCTTAGTATTTTTTACCTTTTGTTGCATGCTATGATTGTACCATAAGCAGTTCAGTGTCAAGTTGCATTTAAATCAGAGAGCCTGGATGTCTCACTTGCCACAGCAGGTGTGTGTAAGCTGAATCTTTCAAAGCATGTCTTATCTTCCAGAACATAATTCAGCATCAGGACTCACAAAGTTGCTTATTGATTCTTCTACCTCCCTGCAGAAAGGAACACCATCCAAGAATGCTCTCAAACTGACAAACTTCTCTCCTCACACTGTTGGTTGTCTTCATTCTATTTCAAATTCAAGATGGGTACCACAGAAAGTGGCAGAATCCCTGAGTAACTGGGGATTCTATTAGAAGAACTTGAAAAAGAGGTGGTATGTGACTTTTCAGAGAATAACTAGAACTCTTGTTCTTTTAATTTTCTGAGAACCTGTAGAAAGGTGAGTTGAGCAACTTAATAGAGATAGGAGGTCTTCAGTCCTGGGGAAATAAGAACTCTGACAAGCTTGGGCATCAGTGTAACTAAGCTGGGACTAAGGCTTTTTTATCAGGAAAGGGTAAATGCTTGGATAAGGTGGACAGCTATGGCTCTGACCCATTAAACTGCCCCTGAAGAGCCCCTGAGATTCACTAGAAAAAACCTAGGGCTGCTTCATCCAGAGCGAGGAGGAAGTCTCTAAAAAGTACATACCTATTAGAAACAACTGGCCCTAGTCTGAATTATCAGGACCCCCAGCATTTAGGGGCTCATCATCAAGTAGCCAAGAATAGAATGTATGGCATCTGCCATCCTGCAAACCTCTGTCCAGTATCCATTGTAGTCCTCCTCCACTAAAAGCAAGCTGTGGGAAGAAATTTTAAAAGAGCAAAGCAAAAGACTTTATGGATTATATAGTTTCGCAGGGAGAGATATGGTTTATATAAACTTATTGTAAAACAAAAAGAGTATGTGATTAAACACAAATAAATGTGAACAAGAAGAAAGTATATGGAGTATAAGAAATGAGTGGTCAATGTGAAGGAAATGCTGATCACTGGGGAGGACAGATCCTTGAGAGCAAGAATCTGACTTAAATAACTGCTTTATGCCCTCTTCTAGCTCCTGGCTTCAAGTGGGAGCCAATACATTCTTATTGATTAAAGGTGTTAAATGTGGTAAGATTTGGACTGGCCTTGAAAGCTGCAGGTATTTAGCATGAATAAGATAAACTGTTTTTAGAAAACCCAAAAAATATAAGAGCTAAAAGAGATCACAGGGATTATTTTATGCAATGTCTTCAATGAGCAGTTAGGGAAACCAGGACCCAGAAAGGAGAGTAGCTTGCCAATATTATACAGCCATTAAGGGTCAGTGCTGGGATCCAGGCTCAGTGTCAAAGCTCTTTCCACATTTGAAACAAACTTTTATTTTCATTAGAAAGCTTTTTAGAGAACTCATGCAAGAAACCCTCAGACAACCACTATTGAAGACTACTACAGCTGCAGGGAGACCATCAAGATGAACTCTGCCAGCAGGATGCTAGGTAAGTAGTCAGAGCCAGTGCATTTAGGGCTTAATGTTTATATTTAGGAAACCATTCAAGAGTGCTAAGAATGGGCAAGTTGAAAAAGTGATTCCGGCTATGCTCTGGAGAATGCTTGGAAATGGATGATAAGAACCATGGGAGGGGGTGCACGGGTAGTTCAGTGGTTAAGGTACCTGCCTTCCATATGGTAGATCCAGGTTCGATTCCTGGATCCCCGCCCCCCACCTCCCCCCAAAAAAGAGCTAATGGAAGGAGCCTGGTTAGCAGGCTATTGCAGTGTATAGGCAACAGCTAGTGAAGTGAGGGAGTAAGGATGGGAGTGTGAGGGAAACAATCAGATGGAAAGAGGAAATCAAACATCTCCAGCACATAAGATGTTTTGATTTCTCCTCATTACTCAGGTCATGGTCTAAATTCTTTAGTGTAATATAAAAGGTCCTATGAGATTGTACGCAGTACTTCAGATCACATTCTGCCCTCTTGTGGATCTATTAAATTTGCTCCCTCTTCTACATGTAAAATTCTTCCACCTCCACCTTCTACCTTTGCCTGGATTGTTTTAGTTTATAGTTTAGGTCTCAAACTAGATACTACCTTCTCTGGAAATTCTTCCTTGATGCCCCCACCACCCTCCATTGCATGGGTTAGGTACACATCCTATGTATTCCTATGCTACCCCCATCAAGTCTGTGTACGATTTCCTGTTTACCTGTCTGACCCACCGCTGACCTGTAAACTCCTTATCCTAGGTAGGGCCCAGCACCCAATAAATAGTTGTTGAATTTATATAGTCATATTGATTCATTGTACACCAGTAAGTGAGCAAATGTGTAATCAATTCATTTTGGATAGAAGCCCTTCTGAAATTGATTGTACATTTCCTTGCCTTATTAAACAGAGTTTGGCTGAGCATAGTTTAACCTTGAGCACAGGGTCATCATAAGGAATACAGTCACAATCACAGAATCTCAGAATCCCTCACAAATTATATAGACTGACCACTTTATTTAATACATGGACAAACTGAGACCCAGAGAGGTGAAAGGACCATGGTTTATGATGGTAGACCTATGATTAAAACCCAGCACTATGACTCTGAATCCAGCCCTGGACAAAGTTGCCTCTATAGAGTTACCATCACATCCTCTGGATTTTTTGAGATGTCTTGAACTATTTGCTCTAATACCACATGGTCCCCACTGTTTTATTTTAGTACTTGTGCCATTTTTCATAGTTTCGCTGCCTCCTTTCATATTTTCAACTTAATTCTCAGCATACCCATATCTAGCAAATCCTCTTAATTTCTATATACTTAGAAGCCAGGTTCTGTCTCTCCATAGCTTCACAGCATCATAGTCTCTATTATTTTTAGTGCTTTACAAGCCTGTCTCCTCCACTAAACAAAAATACAAAATCTGTTTTATTTTTCTTTTTGCATCTAGTGCCTAGTATCAGGCTTGTTGTACTCATATGTGCTGAAGAATTATCTAGTTTATTAAATACCATATAAAATTAGCATTAATAGGACTAAAGAAAATTATAAACTCTAATTCAGGGACTTTTCTGATTCCTGGTTGTGATTTACTGGTAGACATGTTATTCTGAGACTTTGTGTATGAGGAAGGACATGTATATCCTCTTGCAATAATTAGAAACCTAGGATATCCACAGACTTGTATCTTTCCCACACATACCTCTTTGGTAGACAACTAGGGTACAAGAGAGTAATTTTAATGGAGATGAAATGCAGGTGTCCCAGCGACCACACCTTAGGGATTTAGCAGTTAACATTTATTGTTTGTTCTGTCCAGAGTGGAATGCCTCCATTGTTCTGGAGAACTGTTCCTCCTCAACTGAAGGTTTTAGGCAGTACTGAGAATCACACTACATAGCTACAGACAGTCATTTTGAGGGACATATAACTCACGCTTTACTGGCCAGTGTCCACTGCCAGGACTTTCTGAAATGGGGCTATAGGAAGAAGTTCAGTTGCTCAGTGATAACCAAGTTTTACAATGTGAATTTAGCAGCCACGTTTCCCTCCATGGCCAGTTTAAAAGAACAAGGTCAAGATGCAGTTCGAAGTACAAAAGGAAGAGAGCGTTAACTGTGTTCAAATGCCTGGAAGTCCAGCACTACCACTGTCCTTTCTGTGGAATTTGATTGTCGTAGCTCTATGTCATGTGAATGCAATTCTACTGTACTCATTGTTTGCAACCAAAGAGTTTTCTGTCAAATGCAGAAAATGCAAGAGATTTAGGGAAACCCATGGAGAGCAGATTCCTGTTGTAATTAGGAAAAAAACAAGCATTTGGAACCCATGCCTTATCTAGGAAATTGGTTACCATTGAACCAGAGCCAAAACAAGCTTTGGAGATGATTTAATGGATTAAACCAGAGGATCTGAAGAAGGGAGAGGACAATTCCAGTCCTCCTTGTCCATTCAAGGCCTCCTACATCTCAGCACTCAGTCAGAGCCCTTGTGGTAAAAGAAATACCACACCATTCCAAGGAACAAACTGGCACAAGAGGTGAATTTCAGTTCATTACAGGAAGCATTTTCTAACAAGCATAGCTTACCACTGGGGACAGTGTCAGAGGTGGTGAGCCTCTTACTACTGAGAATATTTAAGGAAAGTTGTTGGGATCAGGGGGTATAATTGAGGAAATGTTAGACGGAGGATTAAAAATTGCCTTTGCCAGTTATTTTCATCTCTGAGAGCCTATGATTCTTGGCTTCAGTCACAACAGTCCTGCAAGTCAATGTGACAAATTAAAAACAATGATCAACACCACTGACTGGTGAATGAGTTTGAGAGTTCTCTCCTGGTGAGCAAGTTTGAGATTTTCTTTCCAGCCGTCCATCCCCACCCTCCATCCCCAGGTCACATAGTTGACAGTGTCCCTTTATTTCCCTGGCTTTAAGAGAGGCTCCACTGTTCAGGCAAGGCTCCAACAGCATCAGCATCTATGGTCTCAAAAAATCCACCAAGCTCTACATATCAACCAGCCATGCAGAGTTTCGGGTTACAAAGGAGCAGGCTCTTGAACTTTGGCTGAATACCTGCTAATTGTCTTGGCTTTAAAATTTGCTCCTATTCTGTAAGGAGATGGCCCAGTTTCTGCAGATGTGGGGTTTTATTGTACTGAAGTACACAATCTTAGAAAATTTACTTTCTGCATCTCCAAACATCTCTGTCTCTGTCAGCTCTGAAGCTTTTTCCAAAATGGTTCCCCCTTAAAGGACTCTGATAAATGGATTAAGACCCAATTTGAATGGGTGGAGACAAATGTCCCTGGAAACCACCTAATCAAAAGATCCTACTCATAATTAAGTAGGTCACATCTCCATGGTAACAACTTAAATCAAAAAGATCCCACCCAACAATATTGAATCAGAATGAAAAACATGGCTTTTCTGGAGTACACAACAGTTTCAAATCAGCACAAATCTCCTAACGTCTTTCCCCGCCACTCCCTCCTACCCTCTTAAGAGTGTTTTAGAACTGGCTGGCACTTCTTTTGTGTGTACCTACCCTTGTTCTGACTATGAATAACTGACCTAGGAAACCCCTCTCTGGCAATACCTCCATCCAGAACTTGATCTCCAGGTAAAAGTAACTTGAAACAATGAAAACAGGGTATGAAACAATTGAAGTGGGTGGCCTGGTGCAAAGGCTTGCCAGTTTTAAGTTTGGCAGTAGAACACCTTGGAGAGAGAGAAGGTCTGTCTCCTGGGAAATAGAAGGAATATTCAAACTCCTGTAAACTGGGTAATTAATTAAGGCCACTAGCAAACACAAGGCCAGGACAATGTATAGGCCCAGAGAAGACAGGGATGACCCTGCACTTTGCATTCCACTTCAGCATACGTTCTTGATAGTAGAGCTGGCACTCAGGAAGATCTCCATCATACCACCAACTAGTTACAAACTCAAAAAACAGACATCTCAGGGAATAAATCCCAGAGTTAACATTTTTAAATATAAAAATGTACAGTGTGGAATAAATATTACAAGACAAACAAAGAAACAGGAAGCAATGGCCCATTCAAAGGAAAAGGATAAAAATCCATAAAACACCAATGAAGAAGAACAGACTATGGACATACCAGACAAGGACAATTAAAAAAATGTATTTTTAATATGCTCAAGAAGATGAAGGAAAATAAAGAGAATGAAACACAGGATATCAGAAAAACAATGAATGAACAATCTTAAAATTCCAATAAAGAGATAAAAATTTACAAATAAAAAAAAGGAACCAAACAGAAACACTGGAGTTGAAGACCACAATAACTGAAATGAAAAATTCCCAGGAGGGTTTCTACAGCAGATTGGAGCTGACAGAAGAATCCATGAGCACAAAGACAAGTCAACTGAAATGAGGTAAACTAAGGAGCAGAATGGAAAAAGAATCATAAAAAAGTGAAAATAGCCTAAAAGACCTCTGGGGCACCATCCAGCATGCCAATATATACATTACGGGAATTCCAGAAGAAGAAAGAAAGACAAAAAGGTACGGGGAGGATAATCTAATAAATAATGACAGAAAACTTCCCAAACTTGGCAAAAAACATGGATATGGCGCATCCAAGAAACCAGAGAACACCAAATAAGATAAACCTTAGGATAAAACCACACCCTATCACATGCTATCAAACTCTCAAATGCTCTCTCATCCCCAGAAACAGAGGGAGGCATGGCACAGTTCTGATCCCCATGTTGACCAGCAAAATTGAATCTCTGGGTCCCACAGCCTAGGCCCTTTCCAGACATTGCCCATAGTGGGCCGCTGTGTTAAAGACGAGTAGTATACTAATATACACCAGCAATGAGCAATCTGAGGAAGAAATCAAGAAAAAAAATTCCATCTTCAGTAACAACTAAAAGAATCAAATATCTAGGAATAAATTTAACCAAGGATGTAAAGGACCTGTATTCAGAAAATTAAAAAACATTGCTGAAATAAATCAAAGAAGATCTAAATAAATGGAAGAACACTACATTTTTGTGGATTGGAAAATTAAATATAGTTAAGATATCCATTCTTCCCAAATTGATTTACAGATTCAATGCAATCCCAATCAAAATTCGAATAGCCTACTTTACAATATTGGAAAATCCAATCATCAAATTTATCTTGGGACCCTAATAACCAAAAACATTTTTAAAAAGAAGAACAAAGTTGGAGGACTCACACTTCATGTCTTTAAAGCATATTAAAAAGCTATAGTGGTGGTATGATTGTGGCTCAGTGGCAGAATTCTCACCTGCCATGCCAGAGACCCAGGTTCGATTCCTGGTGCCTGCCCATGCAAAAAAAAAAAAAAAAAAAAAAAAAAAAAAAAAAAAAAAAAAAAAAAAAAAAAAAAAAAAAAAAAAAAAAAAAAAAAAAAAAAAAAAAAAGCTACAGTGGTCAAAACATCATGGTACTTGCATAAATATGGATATATTGATAAGTGGAACCAAACTGAGAGTTCAGAGTAGACCTGCACATTCATGGTCAATTTATGTTCGACAAGACAGTCAAATCTACTCAATTGGGACAGAACAGTCTTTCCCACAAATGGTACTGGGTGAATTGGATATCCATGTCAAAAGAATGAAAGAGGACCCCTATCTCCCACCTTATATAAAAATTAACTTGAAATGGAGCAAAGCCTAACTGTAAGAGACAAGACCATAAAACTCCTAAAAGAAAAGGTCGGGAAGCATCTTTAAGATCTTTTGGTAGTCAGAGGTTTCTTAGTGAAATAATTAGCATAAGCAAAATCATAGACTCAGAATCTCAAATATGACTTTTGAGGGGTAAGGTTAGAATATTGGGGTAAAGCATAGGGAGCTAAGGCTTAAAATGTAGTTTCTATTTGGGATGATGTGAAATTTTGGTAGTAAATGGTGGTGATAGTAGCACAATATTGTGAATGTGATTAACAGCACTGATTCCCTACTTGAATGGGAAAAAATTTAGTTGTATATGTGTTACTAGAGTAAAAATTAAATAAAACCATGGAGATGTATAACATAAACAGTGAATCCTATGTTCATAGTACCATTATAAAAATGTGCTTTCATCTATTGTAACAAATGTACTACACCAATGCAAGGTGTTAATGAAAAAGGAAAGTATCCAAGTAAGGTACCAAATATTACACAGACAGGGATTTGCACTTCAGGGCCCATCTTCTTAACCAGTGTATTAAGCTGCAGCACGAGAATCCAACATCCTTTTTCAAAATACATTACAAGTAAGGAAACTCAACAAAGGACATCTTCAAAGGAGAGAAGGTGTCAAGACTGGACATTACCTTCCATGGGGAACTAATGAAATGCCAGGTATGTTTGACATCTTGCAGTGACAGTTTGGACAGAGGGGAGGGGGTCAATTCAGACAGAGAATAAGTGGTCAAGGGTGCAAAATATGAAAAGCTGAGGAAGGAATATTTCTTCTTGGTCCTGAAGGTTAAAAAAACAGAAGCAATAGTTTCATGAAAGAATGTTCAGGGAGTTGTTCTTTAAGAGTTTCTGAGTTTCCATCACCAGCACTCAGTGACATATGTATCCTTGGTGGGATGTTTGTTTGTTTAACAGTGGTATAGTAGACATTGTTGATGTCCTGTCATATAACCTCAGCAGCTCACATGCCAATGTATCCTACTGCAAGAATCCCCAACTCCACTTCGGGCTTTCTCTATCCCAGCAGACTAGGCTGGGAGATTCAGGAAATTAGTGCCCCTGGAAGCACCTTCAGATGCATGGGAGTTAGAGGATAAATCCCATTGTCCCTCACCCTTTATTGAAATAACTTGAGGCATGCTCCAAACATTTCTCAAAGGCCTCCAGCAGGATGGAGCCTATGTTCCTACAGCAATAACCTGAACCAATGCACCCAGTGTTGGCTTTTTCCTTCCCTTCCCTTCTCTTTCCCTGTCTTCAGTCCTTTACTAATGCTCCCTAAGATCACCTCCCACATAAAGAATTTGTACTCAATTCCCAGGAGAAAATCCAGTCAAAGGAAAAACATTCAAGTATTGCATGGAATCTGGCCTGGATGGCTTCTGTCAAAATTTCAGACTGGGATGTTGTATTTGGATTTTTTTTTGTTATACTTGCTTAGTACACAAAGGCACTTCAGTTCAATTCAATAATTAATAGATTTCAAATTCAATGTGAAAAGAGAGCCAGTTGCTGTCATAATATGAGAAACATACCAAAAATGATCCTGGCAGGGATGGGACATGGGGCAAGATATTTTAGAAAGGAGTGAAGAGGAAGATAGCCAGAGCACTGCACTATGGGCATCCCAGGACAGAAAGAAGGATAATTTGGAAAGAGTGAGAATGGTGCTATAAAAAACAAACTTTGCTGTCTCCTCCAGCTTGGCACAGGCCATCTCTGAATTTTGCTCTCCATCTGGCTGGGTGCGTGAAATTGAGAATTAATAAAATCACTTTGATTTCCTCAAAAGGCCATTATGAAATGCTTTCTTGAGTCACACATAGAGGCACTTTTTCAATTGCATTTTCACAAATGATCTGCAAGGTCAAGATGAGCAAACGGCCAATTAGCCACAGGAGAAAGGACTCAGAAGGCGCACAGGTCTTGTTGGCATTTTAAAGGCATGCTGAATGCCATTGCAGAAAGCTGCATTTAACTTGTTGAATATTAAAACCATTGCTACTCAGCTGCAGAGAAATTTCTCTTTCTCAATATTCTTCCCCAAATTTCTCCCTTGAATCATATTATTTCAGTTCAACTACAATTATACCATTGAAATTCTACCACTTATAAATACATTACCACTCTGAAAATGCACTTGATGGCATTTTTATAGCATACTGTGGAACAATGTACAGTGATAAAAAAAAGAATTAATAACTCGCTTCACTGTAGCCAATCAGCCAAACAAAACTCAAACATAAACCAAGTTTGGTAGAAACTTCAGGTCACATTCAAGTTTATAAATTCATTGCAGAACAAAACTGCCCTGCAATTCAACCTTGTTAAGCTTTGATCTTAACCACAGCAACACAAGGTTGATAATAATAACAAATATACAGACATGCATAAGCATGTCCCCAAATTACAGTGAAGGGTCCTGAGCAGAGAAGGGAGCCATTAAGGAGAAGTTGAGAATGAGGGTATTTGCAGTAAATCTGGAAGTCTGAATGCCTGGGCCTGTATCCTGATTGCAATCTGCTAGTTCTGCTGGCTGAAGGGAGTCTTAACTTTTTGAGACTCAAGATATAATATAGACATTGACATAAACATTGACATTGACATAGACATTGACATAGACATAGACATAGATGTAGACATAGCGATATAAATTATAGAAATGCTATCTATAAAATCAGAATACCTAAAACTCCTACCTCACTGGGCTATTTTTGTCCAGATTAAATAAGGTAATGTGCTCAAAGTGTTCACATGGTGCTGAAGGATAATAAACATTTCAAAAATGGTTATTTATTAAAGTGTTGTCTCAGCAACATTCCAAATTAGAAAAAGGGCAGTATTCAACAGGTAAATGTGGGAAAACTGGGGCACAGAGAAAATAGTCCATGTTGCCTTTTGTATTAGCTAAGGTTCTCTAGAAAAGCAGAGTCATCAGGAGATATCTGTAAACATAAAATTTATAAAACTTTCTCACACAACCGTGAGAATGTAGGAGTCCAAGATCTGTAGGGCAGGCTGTGAGCCGGCAGCTCCAATAAAAGTCCTCCATGAACTCTCAGGAGATGCTAGCTGGCTGAAGCAGGAAGAAGAGGGATTGTCTCTTCTGAATCCTTCTTAAAAGCCTTCTGGTGATTAGATTATATTCACTCTTTGCAGAAGATCAGCTGTGGATACAGTCAATATAGTCATGATTTAAGCCCATGAAATGTCCTCACTGCAACAGACAGTCCAGTGCTTGCCCCACCATACAACCAGGCACCACCATCTGGCCAAGTTGACACATGAAGCTGACCATCACACCATGTAATAAGGGAGAGGTGTAGTATGAGAAGCAGACTGAGATGGACCCTCGGAAGACCCACCTTACTTAATTAAAAGAGCAGAGAGCTGAGAGTCAGATGGCCTTTTGTTTGGTCTGGGTCTGGAACTTGGCCCTGAGAGTACCTGAATTTTCTCATCTGTAAAACACTTATTAATTAAATTACTCATCCCAAGATATCAAAGTGTTTTTTCTGGGGAGGTGAGGTGGGAGGGAAATCTATATATATAAATGTACTTGGAAAACAGAAAAGAAAATGTAAGACATGGGAACCAATATTTGACTAAGAGACTGGTTCAGGGCTGGAACAGCAGCCAGGGATTTCCCTGGCCAGACAACTGTACATCTTTTGAACAAAGGAGAGAGAATACAGACCAGGAAATGGTCACTTGGAGAGAAGAAACAGCAAGGAATTTGTTTCTGGTTTCTAAAAATTTCTTTTCAAAATCATTTCAGAAACTAGGACTGGAGATCAAGACTGGGTCTACTACCAGTGTGTGGAGAAAGGGTTTCCAAACCTCTCAACCTCTCCATGGGGAAGGTAGGGTAGAAATGATTGCTTCCTCTGCATAAATAGGGAATTTTATAGTTGAAGAAGTAATAAGGTTTTCTTAAGAGCCTATTAGTATTTATTGGCAAAATCTGGGGACAAAGCCCCTACCCTGGCACACAAGGCCCTGCTTGGTCAGTCCATACTCCACACCTCTGAGACCTTCTCTTCTGCCCCACATCCTGCAGCAGCTACACTGATCTCCTTGATGTTCTTACAACACTCCAGATGTTCTCTTGCAGCAGGGCCTTTGTACCAGCTACAATCTCCGTTTGGTTCATCTATTTCCTCAGATAGCCCTGTGGTTTATTCCCCCACTTCATTCTGGTGTTTGTTTAGATGGCACACTTAGAGAAAGGCCTTGCTTCCCTATACCATCTGAATAGCATCCCATCACTGTCTTTCTCAATATTGTTTTATTCTCCATTTTATCATATATCTCCACCAACAAATGGTATATGTACTTATTGCATATCTCCCTGTAGTAAGTTGAATTCCATACCCCACCTTAAATATAACCTGAATCTTATCCACATTCCTGTAGCTATGAACTATTGTAAATAAGGCTTCTGAAAATATTATATTTAGTAAAGAAATGGCCCAACTGAATGACGGTGAGTCTTAATCCATATTATTAAAGACCTTATAATGAGAAGAAACCAGAAGCCAGAAAGTTGAGAAAGCCCCAAGAAGAAACAAGAAAGCAGATCAGCAGAAGCCAGAAAAGTAGACACAAGGTATCGCCATGTCGTGGGAAGCAGAAATGCAAGCCAAGGAATCCCAAGGATTGCTGGCAGCCAGCACCAGAATTCTACATACTGCAGGAGAAAGCAGACTTTGCCATTATCTGGACTTTGGACTTCTAGCTTTAAAACCTTGAGCCAACAAATTTCTGTTGCTAATCCCAGACCAGTGTGTGGTATTTGTGATAGCAGGTCTGGAAAACTAAGGCATTCCCCCATTACAATGTAAGCTCCAAGAGGAAAGGAACTTTGTTTCTGTTGTATTCCTTTATCTAGAGCAGGGTCTCACATTGATAAAACTATTTTGGATGAAAAAATACCTGGCTTACAAATCTGATTTTCAAGTATGTCCTAAATATACTTGAGTTTTATCACACTCTGTCAGGGACATTGGTGGGAATCTGATTGTTGTGTCCATCCAGCTTAGTATTTAACACCATACCAGTGAACATAGCATCTGGATCATGAGTTAGTCCCTTTCCTTACTTTTTCCTCTAGGGTATGTGGTTTGAAAACATTATATACCCCAGAAAAGCCATGTTTTAATCCTTATCCATTCTTGTGGGAGCAACCATTTCTTTTAATCCTAATTCAATATTGTAGGTTGGAAATCTTTGATTAGATGATCTTCATGGAAATGTGCACACCCAATTGTGGGTGTAACATTTTGATTAAGTGGAGATGCGACTCCACATACTGCAGGTGGCTCTTGATCAGTTTACTGAAGTCCTTTAAAAGAGGAGATATTGTAAAGAGCCAACAGAAACTTCAGACCCCAGAGCTGACACAGCTGCCAACACTTGGAGAACAGAGACACAGATGTTTGGGGATGCTTGCAGCCCAGTAGTCATTGACGTGAGATGTTAAGCAAGTCAAAACTTGGAGAGAACCAAGGGAAGCTAAGAAATGAAAGCCAGCCCCAGAGAAACAAAGTGAGGAACCTTCACAGGAACAGAGGCTGAAAGCAAGGGAGCCCAGGAGTGAAGGATCAGCAGATGCAAGCCACATGCCTTCCCAGGTGACAGAACTGTTCCAGACCCATCAGTCTTCTTAAATTAAGGTATCTTTCCCTGATGCCTTAGTTTGGACATTTTTATAGGCTTAGAACTATAAACTTGCAGATTATTAAAGTCCCCTTTTTTAAAGGTATTCTATTTCTGATATACTGCATAGTAGCCACTTACAAACTAAAACACAGGACATTGTAAGAATTTCACCTACTGGTTTAAGTCCAATAACACTTTGACTCCATGCTTAGAAATAGAAATATTTCAGTCCAAATTATTCCAACACTGGTGAGTTTTATCCAGAAAGTATCTTCCAAAACAAACTCCATTAAACCATTTTAATTAATGGCTCAGTCAATGTTGCCAGCTCTCTACTCTCCATTTCCCTCAGTGCAGTTCATCTCTGTGTCAATTTCATTCTCAAGCCAGCTCTCACCTCATGATGACAAAGATGAGTGTCAGCAGCTCCAGGCTTATTTTCCTACCAGCTCAGCAATCCCAGCTGAGAGTTTCTTTTATCAATTGTTCCAACAAGAGAACTGCTACTGACTCTCACCTGGCCCATCAAGGTCATGTCATCTCATGCCCTATTGCTGTGGCCAGGGGTGCTCTAATTGGAAGAGACCTGGGCCACAAGACTATCCTTGGATGTAATCACCTCACTCAAACTTAATGGACTGAGAGTACATAAAGGTTAGCTCCCCAAAAGAATTTTAGAGCAGAGTTTTTAGGAAAAGGAGGAATGGATACCAGATGGGCTAAAACAGTAGATGTCCTTATTGTAGTTTACTGGATTTGATGATATTTTGGGTTCCTTTCCAGACATTTGGCTTCTGCTTCTGTGAAGATAATGGGACTACCAATATCACTTCTCCTTCCTGAACAAGAGAATACATTGGTTTGGCATTTGCATCAGGCAGGCTGCCACAACCCAGAGGAGCTTCTAACTAGAGGCCAGTGTGACTGGACTTATCCCTGGTCTCATACTGGGAAGTAATAAGGAAAATCCCTCTCTTCCTGATGGCCAGGGGCAGAGAGGGTGGCTGGGGAACTGGGGAAAATATGTCCTTTCTTTTTTTTACCATGTAGTATTTCTCCTCTTACTACAATTTGCTAAACAATGTTTCAAGCCCACTCCTGAGTCAAACAAAGGGATGAGAAGGAAAGAATAGAAGAAAGATATTTATTTGACTGGCCGTACAGTGTCATGGCTCAGTACTCTTTGGGTTTGAAAGATGCTTAAATAATGATTAAAAGCACATGAAAGGGTCAACTCGATTTGGGAGCACCCAACTGCACCTTGGAGATGTGGATGATAAACTTCCTGAAAGAGCCCTACCACTGGGTCTTTCCATTTCAGTTTTTTGATAGTAGGAACAAAGCTTTGTGTCAATCTTTGTAAAAGCCTCCTGTAATTAAGTGTCCTAGTCCCCAGCAGAGATAAAACACTATACTGTTATCTTTTAACACTCTCAGCTGTGCTGGCTTTTCTGACAAAGGAAAGATGGATCAACTTGAACAGTAAACCGACTTCCAGGCCTTGATCAAAGGTTTGCTGGCTAAATTATTACCCCTATGCATCTTAGATACATTTTAGCAAACCTTAATGGGAAACTAGATTGCTCCCCCCACCCCCCAAAAATAAATTTCTGATTATACTCTCTAACTTTTCCTATTTCCCAAAGAATCCATAAAGGTCATCTGTCTGATTTTCCTTTGTTCCTCATCAATTCTCTTTGATCCAAATAATGCATAGAAACCTGGTTCTTTCAGTCCTTTGGCGAGATAGATCTTAGACCATGTGATCACTGCCTCTGCTAGCTATTAAATCACTTTTCTTTCTGAACAAACCAATGTGTTATGTCAAGACCCACAGGGTCTCCTTCATTACCTCCAGCTGCTACTTCTCCTAAGCCCCTGGGTCAGTAGAACACTCCACACAGACTCTCTCCTGGGGTCCCATCATACTTCTTGGCAAGATTTGAAGTTGCTCCAGGCTGGCCCTCCCCATACATAGCCAGCGCTCATCCATAGGAAATATTCATGCTAAACCCGCTAGCCAGTCATCGTTTGTTCTCTAGATTTTACAGTGACCCCAAAACTACAGATAGCAGATCCAAAATTCTGGACTGTTTCCATTGACCTCTCCCTAGACATGAGATGAGGAGCAGATACTTCAATTTATGGAGAACAGGAAAGGAATGGGAATGGTAAGAAATGGAAAAAAAGCAAACTATATACACTCACCTCCCTCTGTTCACCTCCTGAGCATTATCTATGTAACAGAAGCCTGTAGCCAAGTTTCAGAGGGATACCATAACCCTCTTGGATTGCCTTCATTTTTGGTCACTGATATTTGACAAATACAGAAGCTCATAATATAACTGAGATATTAGGATGTAAGGGATGGTTTTGATTACTGAATCATTATATGAATATTCCTTTTTATTTTCTGGTATATTAGAGCTGATAAAGGGAAATACCTGAAGTTGTTGAGTTCTAACTCAGCTGCCTTGATCCCTGATAACATGTGCATAGCCTTTATCTTTTGCCCTTGTAATTGTAAAAAACTTTGTGACAAACCTTCCTTGTAACTATTTATCTAGTTTTTCAACTTCAGAGTCTTGTGATCACTAAAGATAGGCCCTAATGTTTATTAATGAAGGCTCCTGGGTCAGCCCAGAACTATCCCATACCAAGTCCAAAGTTATCTTGAAAATCAAAACTGGATCTAACCAAAATGAGCTCACCTGACATGCACAGTAGCTTAGATTTTAACCTATAAGTCACTTATACCTCACCATAATACTAAAAAATCACACCCATCATCATATTAAGGCCACCATTTTCTTTCAGATGTTCTGTGACTAAGCATAAAATTAATCTGCACATACTTAATAACTAAATCACATCTAATTACATATTTGGGCTATTGTGCTCATTGTCCTAAAACTTGCCCATCTTTTAATGCTATAAAACTGTCAGAATTACTACAATTTGGGGAAACGCATTTTCGAGCTGATAGGTCATCTGATCTGCTACACACCTAATAATATACTTTTTCTCTCCTTGAAACCCCAGTGTCTCAGGAATTGGTCATTTGAGCACACAGGCAAAGAATCCATCACTTTGTCTGGTAACATTTGGCAACTCAGATGGGACAAAAAAGGTCCTGAGAAGCAAGGAGACCAACTGCTTGAGCTTCTGGGACCCTGGTAGAACAGGTAAGCATGGAAACCAAGCCTGTTGCAGGTGCTAGATGTTCTTTACTCTAGAGGCTTGGCAACCAGGGTTTCTCTGTTCTGACACCACTCCACACCCTTTGGTATCTTAAGAAGTTTCAGAGAGAGAAACCATTTCCTCTTCCAAGTCTGGACATCTGACAGTGTGAGTGGGTCACCAAGGGAAAATAAGATCAGGTGGTTAATATGGTGATTCGACTCCCCTTGGATTGGATTTAAGCCTGGTCTTGTTTCCAGAATGAATCCCTTTACTCTGACCTCTACACCTTTCTGTATTCTGGGTGCCATGCTGCATGGGATTGAAACCTTGACCTAAATTTATCTGTGGAATATACTCATGGAGAATAAGTAATCCAACAAGTAATTGGTATTTAATAAAATTAAGTAGACCTGTTTAAGAGCTAACCAGTGTTACCTAGGTATAGTTAGTGTTTAATGCTTGTTTAATTGTAACTGGTGTGTTAAGCATTTAATGGTTAGTTGGTGTGTTTGGACTAATTATTAACTGATGTTGTTATAATAAGTGTTTAGTGTCTGTTTAAATTTGCTTACTTGGTGTCCTATTGCATTTGGATTGATCAAGTATTCCTAATTGGTTACTGATTATGGAAATTCTTTAAAAAAGGAAACTTTGGGCTGTACTGAAAATTGGAAAAATTTAATTATGAGTCTATGATCAAAAGGTTTATTTCTGTACCATAATCTGAGAAATGGCCTGAGAATGGCTCTGTGAAAGAATACTATCATTATAGTTAAAATTTAAAATACTATCAGCAGTCAGAATTCTCATGTGCCATTCCAGAAAACCAGGTTTGATTCCCAGTGCCTGCCCATGCAAAAAAAAAAGAAAAATACTACACTTAAAATTGTTCTATAAAAGGCATAAATAAATATATACCCAGTCTTTATTTGTCCCTCTCAAAAGTATTTCTCTGTTTCTAAAAAAATAGTATTTCTCTGTTTCTGTTTCTTGTGCAACCAACTTTCTATTTGTGTCTGTCTCCCTGTCCAATGTATATTCTCATAACTCTGGATGGTAACGGCAAATTAACAAAAAATTATAAAAGAGATTGCTTAAAATAAATAGGTGCCTTTATATAAATACGTAAAATAGTACTTCTCATGTGAAAAAAAAACCTCTAGGCAGCAAGGTTCAAAAGCCCTAGTTTGTAATTACTGTAAACAAACCTGGACATTAGAAAGAAACCACCCTGGAATTTCCCTAAAGCTACAAAGGTTGCCAGCAAAAGAATTTTGCCAATTGTCCTGGACATGCTTTTAGTGAATAGATCTAATAATTGAAAGAGTTAAAAAAATGGTATAGGAACTGTCAAAATTCCATAGTGCTCGCCTAAAACTTTCAACAAGCCAGGTTTCATTCTTTCAAAGCAACCTATCTCTACCCACAGAGCCTAAGCAACTAAGGCAGCCATAAGGAATGCCTGGAGGTAGCAAGATGGGGAAGATGTGGTTTAGAATGTGTTTCTTTTACTGGGCCTGGAGATAAGAAATGGTAGGCATAGAAAACTGTGGAATAAACCATGTCTGTTAAGATTATTTTTTTCCAATAATACTTTTGCAGTGGTAACCATAGTAATCAGATCATGATTAAAACATGAATAGCCTTGGGATAGGGGTAACTGAGTAAAACCTAATTATCAAATTTCAGTAAGTAGAATGAAAGGTCTTTGAAAGATATGGAAAAGTTTTCCTGGATTTAGACTTGGGACAAATTTTTAAATTGCAATATATTTTCCAGAACTTGAGAGTCAATGTACTTTTAAAACTGTTTTAATTTTAAAATATTATTTAAAAAGTTAATCTCCAATGGAAGAATTTTATGATAAATTTATGATTTTATTCTGGTTACATGTTGTTCTCACTAAATTTATACAAGCTTATGATTAAAATAAACTAGTAATATAAATATATTCTCAAAATTCCTCTTAAAATAGCCCAACTAGACAGCTTATTTTACATAAACTGTAAAATTTACTTGGTAAAAATAACACATAAAATATAATAAAAATAAAAATATGCTAGTGCTTCAATCATATCCTACTAAGGGATCAGTTAACTCTAGTAAGAACTAATAGGTGAAATTTTTTTATAATCTTGATTACCTGGATTTCAATCTCGCTTTTGGTTTATTTGCCATTTGTTACCACTAGTATGTGGAAGAATTTGAATTTTTAGTGGCTTTGTTAATGTCAAACAGCACTTTTTTAAATAGTAAGTGCTATCATGAATAGGGAAGACATAAATCTTATGTTAAAATATGGTTAAATATACTTGTTAAAATATACTTATACCAGGACATAGTATAAGGCAGTAGTGATAAAGTAATAAAAATGCTGGAAGAATTTAAAAAGCAAATAGATAAAGACTGACCTAAGAAGACCTCTTAAAAGATGATGCTTCTAAGACCTTTAAATAAGAAAGTAGCATTTGAATAAATAGAGCTCTCAAATAGTGTTTTTTTAAAGCCAGAATTTAATTTGGTAAACTGACATATTCCTGGTATTATTTAGTACTTAGGAATAATGCTGGAAAATTCTGAGGCATTTTTCCAGATATAAATCCCTTAAATATTGAAAAACTGATTATATTTCAAACTTGGAGCTCTTCCGACTTTGGAACATAGTACTGGATAGGATGGAGATACTTAAAACATATTATAAAGTAATTAATTGTGTGTTATATGAATATAAAGTATATAGATGCCTAGCTGTGTTCCAAGCCCAAACATAAATTTCTTCCTTCTTCCATTTTTTTGTAGTGTCTCTGACTTTTCTTCCCTTCATGAATACTGTTATTGAAAGGGAATATACATGTTCAAAAGCTTTGGGGATTTGTTATCAAATTTATTTCTGATTATATGCAGTCTAAATAAATAAATAGATGTGGATAATATTTACTATTTTCCATAATAAAATGATCATATTTTCTTGTTAAAATGAATTTTGTTTATATCTGATTACAAACAATATTTTATTTTATTTCTGGATAAATGTAGGAAGTTCTAAAAGGTTTTAAAAAAAAAAGGAATTTCTATCTGCCAGAATCAATACTGACCAAAAATTCAACAAGCATATTTATCACATATTTCTAAAAAGAAAGCTTTTATATCAAAATGGGTATTCATACAAGACTAAAGTTTAGTTTTCTCCCTCTTAAAATAATTAAGATTATTAGTCTGCTCTTAATGTAAAGTTTTAAAAAGTTTTTCTTAATCATTTAATTACTCTGTCTAGAAAGCAAAGATTTTACATCAGAATAATATCTTTGTTAACGTTTTTGCTGGCTTATTGCCCTTTATTTCAGAAAACAAATTTCCTCACTTTTAAGGGAAAACCATTACAAAGAATTTGTTCTTTCACCTTGTGAAAGTAAGGTGTTAAAATAGTTTAATATATTACAATGGAGGTGTTTGGGAAGTATTGTAGTAGTTAAAAGGGATTTTCTATCCTCTTCTAGCTAAATTTCTATAAGTAAAAGGTTATTTATATATTTAAAGATTGTTTAAAATTCCTAAAGACTTGACAATGTTCCCACTGGCCATGTTATATCCTGGAACTAACTAATCAGCATAATGTTAATCAATGGCATGGTGTTATTATAGTTTTAGTTACTCTTAAAAAAAAGTTACAGATCATAGAAACAGCTGAATTTACTTGTCAGTCTCACTCTTTGCTCTAACATTGCTCTAAAAGTATATGTGGTCAGATATAATTCAGAGCTTCATCTCCAATAAAAAGAGACTTTAAAAGAGAGGCAGGAAAATGTATAAATTATATTTTATCTCTTAATTAATGTAACTTTGGTAAATTTGTAAAAGACAGAACAAAACCTCTGCTATGGTTTGTAATTATAAGACAATTGTCTAATATTTTTATTTCTGAAAGTAACTTAATTTAAAAATGCTTATAAGAACATTAAGGCTTAAATTATAATCTTTAATTGAAGTTTCTATTCTAAAATACTTTGCTTTTTGTATAATCCAGTAGTTCCCTGGAACTTCAAGTATTTGTGTAACACCTGAGACTCAGCTCTGAAAGTCAGCATTCTTCATACAGCAACTGTTAATAAACTGAAAAAGGAATCAGACTCCAATTCAAGATGTGACTGAAATTGATCTGGTTAAAGTAAAGAAATAAAGGTAAATCAAGATACAAGGTAAAAAAATGATATTGTCTGTATTTAAAACTTTAACTTTTGTGTGAAACCAAAAAAATGCTCATTTTGACCAAAATTTAAATTTTCTATAGGATGCTATCTAACCTGTCTACTCAGTTTATTTAAACAACCTAATTCAGCTTTATTTAATATGGAGCCTAGAATAAGGAATAAAATCTTAATATTCTGCATAAATGATGTTATACCCTGATACATTTCAGAGTATTTGGGGCAGAAAATGAAAAGGTATTTGCAAGGTCCCTTGAGAGATTGGAGAAAAGGGTAACTACTAAACTTCCCCACCTAGAGAATTCCTAATAGATTCTTAAGCAATAAGAACTCCCAATTTAATAAGCCAAGGCCTCAAAAAATCTTAAAGCAAGTCCTTATGAAACCTATTTCTGAAATGGCAAAGCTGAGTCTACTAATAACTAATGCCTATGAGTCATCTCCAGAGACCCTCTGCTGTTGTTCAAAAGTGTTCTCTCTCTAAGCCAAACTCTGACCTTCCCCCCTACATGGGACATAATTTCCAGGGGTGTAAGCCTGTCCCTGGCATTGTGGGACATGACTCTTATGGATGAGCCTGGCTCTGGAACTGTGGGATTAGTTGACCAAAAGGGGGAAAAGGAATTAAAATTTCAATGGTAAAGAAATTTCAAGTTGATTCAAGAAGTCATTCCGGAGGTTATTCTTATGCAAGTTTCAAACAGATATTGCAAACTGCCATAATATGGCAACCCCCAATCAACAGTGTTTCTGGAAACCCTAAGGGATACCCTGGGCTCTAAAAAAATTTTGCTTACTAAGTTTGTTTTTCAGAGATTTAAAGGCTCTGTATTATTCCAATGCCAGATAAGCTCTGAAATGTAGAAGTACCAGATTCCCCCCAAAACAACCAATTTCATCCCTCTGTCCCTTAATGATAATGCACCTTTTAGCTTTGAAGATGTTAGAAGATTCATTGCCCAGATATTCCTCATTATGATATAATAATTATAAAATAATATAACAGATAATTATCAAATGAGAGTGACAAATTGCAACTGAGAAATTAGAATTTAAGGGATGGTTTTGATTGTTGACTCATTATATAGATATTCCTTTTTACTTTCTGGTATATTAGAATAGACAAAGGGAAATATCACCTGAAATCTTTGAATTCTAATCTAGCAGCCTTGATCTGTGATAAGGATTATATAGTCTTTATGTTTTGCGCTTGTACTATAAAAACTTTGTGACTAACCTTCACTTGTACACATTTATCCAGTTTTTTAACTTTAGAGTCTTGTGATCACTAAAACAGCCTCTAATGTTTATTAATGAAGGCTCCTGGATCAGCCCAGACCTAACCCACCCCCTCTCCAAAGTTATCTTTATAACCAAAACTGAATCTAACCAAAATAGGCTCTCTTGAAACATGCACAATAGCTTAGACTTTCACTTATAAGTCACCTATATCTCAATATAATACTAAAAAAAATCACACCATCATCATATAAGACCTCCATTTTCTTACATATGTTCTGTGACTAAGCATATAGTTAATCTGCACATACTCAATAATTAAATCACTTCTAATTACATCATCAGGAGCTATTGTGCTCATTATCCTAAAACCTGCCCATCTTTTAATGCTATAAAACTATCTGCACTACTGCAGTTTGAGACAAATTTTGGGACTGATAGCCCATCTGATCTCCTGCTATGAACCCAGTATAAAAGTTTTTTCTTTGTAACCCTGGTGTCTTAGGAATTGGTCATTTGAGTACACAGGAAAAAGAATCCATTCTCTTTGTCCAATAATGTCCAGTAACAATAATGCTACTATTTAAAGCAACTTAGAATATATTTCCTCCATTTTTTTCATTTTGCCTGAAATTGAATTTCATAATGAAAGTGTCTCATTGTCATGATGTCTATTAGGTAAACTGAATATCCCCTGGCCTCAGGAGCCTGTGCATTTCTGTCTTCCAGGTTCATTCAAGAGAAAAAGAACCACACCAGTTATTCAAACTGAAAGAATCTAACATATTGAATTAGTTAAACAGTATGGGATGACTGAAAAAGTCCAAAGGGGATACTTAGGAAACACACAGAGATACAACTGCAGGAAGCAGCCACCAACTCTCAGGTTAGGGGGAAAGGTAGGAGTTTGGGATTACTGGAGACTAGAACCCATAGCCTGAAGGAGGGGAAGTGATGTGTTACTGTGGCTGCAGATAAAAGCTGGAAACTGGGACCAACTACTACAGCAACCAACTTCTGCTTCTGGGTGAAGAAGTATGATTGGGGTAATGTGGACAGAAACAGGAAAAACAGAAAAACACAAGTCATTTCTCCCTTATCCACTCTCCCTCATGCAGCTCTCTTCACACATCTTCTACTAGCAGAACAGGTGGCAAAGGAGGAATGTGGTCTGTAGTTCCCAGTCCCAGTGCCATAAAGCAGAGGATAAAAGGATGATTTACAGCTGAGATGCAATAGTTTCATAACAAGCACAGCTTCAAATGGAGATCACATTAATATCTGTGCTCAAATTTTGCTAACTCATAAAGAAACCAGCTGCTTGCAAGCCTATTTCTTGCTATTTACTAATTCCTCCCTTACTGACTTAAGGTCTGCTTACTCCTGTTTATTAATAGGTGACTTGCTTCACCAAAAACCTAATTCCTGTAATCTTTTTTCCCCTGTAGAAAGAAGTCAAGACCAGTGTCAACTAGATCTGGAGACTGGAGCATGTTGCAAAATTATAATTTTGACTTTGTGTTACCTATGCTTAATTATCATGCTAAAAAAAATGCCCATTGTCATGTGAAGGCTACCATTTTTTAATATGTGGTGTATGAACAAGCATGATTGTAAGTGCATTTTCCACCTAACCCTGCCTTCTAATGTGTCATCTCATGCTTTCCTTAGTCACTAGACAAACCCCTTCCAAATTGCATAAATAACATAAGCCTTCTCAGTTTGGGAAGATAGATTTGAGCCTTATCTCCTGTCTTCTTGGCTGACTTTGCAATAAATGAACTCTTTCTTTTCTTGAAATCTTGATGTCATAATATTGGCTTCTTTGCATGTGGCAATGAGCCAACTTGCTTGGTAACAATACCCCACATTATAGATAAAGTTATTTCCTTTTTCTGCTCGCATTTCTGCCAAAACCCATAACGGAGAAACTTCCACACTCTCAGACATTTTAAAAAGAAATTTTCTGAGCTTCCCCCGACCCTCTCATTAATTCCACCACATCACGGCTCAGTCTACCTTGGGAGACTTTGATGTAGCCTGCCCAGAGGCTACATGTATCTCTTTTCTTCTCTTTGTTGAGGAAAGAAAACCTACCTCTGCCAGTTTCAGCACTCAAGCACAAACATGCTCTTCAATCCAACTTCTCTAGCAATAAAGGTGATATCTTAAGTCCTAGCCCAGATGTATATCTCATTTTTTCATGACATGTTAAGGAAAGAGGTATGAATAATTCTCTCTCCCCCAAACCCCTAATACCACTTTACATTAAACTGGGATTTATCACTATCATTACTCCTTCCTTGACTGCTCTGCTGCAGTTTTTCTCATAATGAGGTTCTAGCTTCCAGCATCACCGGGTTCTTGTGATTATACTATCAGGACACAGTCTCTGACTTCAGCTTGGCATCCCCTTAAGCTAGTTCATTTTTAGTAAATTCACATTATGATAGCAAAATGTCACCAACAGCTTCAGGCTTAACTATCTACTAGTTTAGCAACTCCAGTTGAAAGAGAACTTCTCCAAAAAAATTTCAACCAAAACCTATGTCCAATTTTAGTCACATGGACATCTATGAATCAAAAACTAGTATAATGAGGGAAATGAAATAGATGAATTGGCCATTCCTGGATCATGACTCCATCCCGAATCTGAGATGTAATCAGCCAAGCTGAACCACAGAACAAAGCACAGGGCCAGGGTGGGTTTCACAGAGGAAAATTGAGAGACTAATGCCAACAGAAGAGAGAATAAATGCAAGGCAAAAAAAGTAGCAGCTATCCTCCTCAAACCATCTTTATCTTTTCTATTTATCTTCTCTATTATGCTTTTACTTTATTTATTATATTTGTATTGCATTTACTTCTGATATGTTCCTTTTTAATGTGTGAACTTCTTACATTCCCCAAATCATCTGACACAAATCTGGCATAAAGACTGAATAAATGCCAGTTGATTGTGTCATCAGACTGTCCTCCATGTAAGAAATTAGACTTCTTTTTGAATCACAAAAATACATTGGGGAAGGTGGTACACTGGTGGCTCAGAGGCAGAATTCACACCTGCTGTGCCAGAGACCCAGGTTTGATTCCTAGAGCCTGCCCATGCCTAAAAAAATGCACTGGGGGATGGAACCATCTATGATTGACTAATGGTAAAGCCAGACAGCCCCAGGATTTCCCAGACAAATTGATACCACAACCAATGGCTGGTACAATGAGGGTTCTTGACTCAGTCACAGGCAAGAATTCAAGGACTAGTCAGTAGGTACAGCCAAATAGTTTAATAAGCTCAATGCTGGAGAACCCTAGAAGTTGCTGGCCAGATACCAGAGAGCACCAGAAGTTCTCAGCTGGGTGCCAGAGAGCTGTGTGAACTCTTGGTTGGGTGCCAGAAAGCTGTAGTAATTCTTGGAGAAGTCTACACCCTGATCAGGGGCTGACACCATGAAGGTTCTTGACTCAGCTGTAGGAAGCTCAGCCACAGGAATGAACTCAAAAGTAGTCAGTTTATAGAGCCAAAGAATCCAAAGACTAACCAGTGTGTACAGCTCAAAAACTTTAATGCATAGTGAAGGTACATGCTCAAAGATGAGCATGGACATTCTCCAGAGGAGGAGAAGCAGTCTGAGCTTGGGATCACTGCATTATAAGGACTTGGAGGGGCCCTTACCCCTCTTGCTATTCTAATAAGGGATTGATGAGATGCACTACTCATTTTTCTTTTCAGGTGCTGCCCTGA
This sequence comes from Myrmecophaga tridactyla, assembly GCA_004026745.1. Taxonomy (NCBI): domain Eukaryota; kingdom Metazoa; phylum Chordata; class Mammalia; order Pilosa; family Myrmecophagidae; genus Myrmecophaga; species Myrmecophaga tridactyla. Next base: position 51,599 of record PVIY010009575.1, read on the forward strand.
GTGAGGACTAGGTGTGTGTGGGTTAGATGTGTGGAGGCTTGGCCTGTGCACCAAAAGGAATATTTTGTTATGGAGTTTAGGGTCACTTCCCCCAACTTCCTTCCCTATCTAACCTGCCTCATTGGGACACCTGACTCAATAAACTCTGAGAAATACTGGATGTCAAGAGTGGTTAAAAACAATTTAGCCATGAAGGGTTGTGGGAAGATGGTGGAGTATGAAGTTCCAAGAATCAGTCCCTTCACCAAAACAACTACTGAACTGGCGGAAACTAACTGAATAAACTATTTTGAGACTCTAGACTCTCAAAATAGTGGAACATTTTGCAGCATCCAGAAAGGAACAGGAGTGGTCAATTGCAGTAAATACTGCTCAGTGTCACCCTCCCTGCAGTGGCCCCAACCTCATAATGGGTAACAGCAAGGACTAGGGCTCAGGCCCCTGGGGCAGGTTGCTGGTGCCAAGATGGGATATAAAGTCCTACAAACTCCAACAAACTATGAGTGTACATGGTCTGACCACTGACTATTACTTGTGATGAGCTACTTCACATCACAGGGGGCTGAGTCTGAGGGTAGCCATTATTCCAACTCCCCTCAGGCAAAGGCTACAGAGGAATCTTAAAAGATAGTAACCTTCCTCAAAACTATGGAAAACAGTTAAAGGGCTGTATTAACCGGGAAACTGCTGAATCAAGAAAGGGTAACTTCAAAAGCCATAGAACAAGTAAGTGCCTGGCACCCTTGCTGGCTCTTCTCACATTCCTTCCACAACACAGGATGGAATCACCTTGCACTTCCATTACAGGTTCCTGTACCTGTTCCAGATAGGCAGAGTGTCCCTGTATGCATGCTGGGGTACATCTATGCCAGTGACAATCTTTTGGGTGGAAATCTGAGTCTGAGCCAGGAAACTTGTCTGGGATTGCCCTCCCAGACTTTGTCCTGAGGGCACAGAAGTGATTTGCAGACAACTGGGACATTGTGAGAAACAATTAAGTTGAGGAGCCTCAGGACATGGATAATCCACATTAAATCACTCAACAGAACACCAAGAAGTGGGGTGAAGGTCTATTTCAAAGGGAGTAGAGGGGGCGTAGACTCAAACTCCTGTAAGTTGTAAATAGGGAATTTCTAAGACCTTTAGAAAGCAAAATTCCAAGAGAGAAAATAGGCTCCAGAGTTTCATGCAGGTTCAGATAAGATAGAGAAACCCCTGCACACTTCTTAATAGTGCCTCAGTCTGATCTTCTTAACAGGATAGGTAAGCCTTGACGAAGACCACTAGCCAAAGCAGAGTCAATTTGCAAAGACAGTGAAACAACTTTTTGGTTTGGCTAGTTCATTTTTATTTGCTCCTGGCCTTTAAGAAAATCTATATCATATCTCTACTGGATGCAAACTTAAGGAACAAACAACTCAGGGAGTAAATCCCACAGTTACTTTAAATTCCAAAATGTACAGTGACAGATCACAGGGGATGAAACTCAGGCCCCCATCCCCTCCTCCTCCTCCAGCAATGGCCAAAACTCATAGTTCACTGACTTGTGACCCTTTTCCTTCCTCCTCCTCTTTGCCACAACTTGTGATGCCTCTTTCGAAACACTGCCCAGGGCAAGAAACTACATCAAAGAAGGACTTACAGCACAAACTCCACCTATAAAGAGCAAACAGGTCAGGACAGGCACAGAAATAAGGAAGCAAAAATATTAGCCAAAGGCAATCAGATAAGTTGCCAAATGCAGAATTCAGGGCCAATAATGGACAGTGAACTTCAGAGTATAAAAGGAGGAACACACCACAACGCAGGTCAATGTTTTCTTCATGCTCTTGAAGAAAGTGTTCCTTTATCTTTCCCCTCACCCTTCCCCCTCCCTTCCTTACAATAAACTCCTTTCAACCTCAGCTCACTACATGGTTATGGGTTTTGGACCAAATCCCATTTTGTTCTAACATACAGTGTGCAAAAAAAATTAGAAACAAAAAACAAGGAAATGATGGCCCCATTCAAAGGAACAACATAAAAATCCAGAAACCATTAATGAAGAAAAGAAGAAATTGGACTAACTATACAGAGACTTTTAAATAATGTCATCAATATGCTCAAGGAGATAAAGGAAAACAAAGAGAAAGGACTATAGGATATAAGGAAAACAATGAATAAATGAACAATAGGAGAATCTATGAATCTCAAATAGAAATGGAGTTGAAAAACACATTAACTGAAATTAAAAATACCCTACAGATTTTCAACAGTGGACTGAAGGTGTCAGAATACAGGATCAATGTTCTTAAAGGCTAGACAATCAAATGATTCATGTTGAGAAACAAAAAAATAATAATAAAGAGGAATTAAGAAAGTCTAAGAGACCCATGGGACACCATCAAGAAGAAAGAAAGAAAGAAACAGATATTCAAAGAAATAGTTACATAAAACTTCCCAAATTTAACTAAAGTCAAGTATCTGAACATTCAAGGAGCCCAAACACCAAATAGGATAAACTCAAAGAGAACCATGTTCAGACACATAGTAATCAAATTGCCTATGATGGAATGAATATTTCCTCCTTGTTTAGTTGTGAGTATGTTTGTATTTGTACATAAAGCAAATATCTTGTTATATTCTTAAATATAAGATAAATTTTCATGTTCATGTTATAGTATTTGTCATAGGATATCAAGTTCAAGAGTGAATGTTACCTAAGGACTTGCACCCAGTTCTGGAGAGAATTAGTGTGCTTCTGGTTTTACACAGGATAGCTGAGTATTGTTAGGTGAGACATATGTCTGTTAATTTTGTTCTATTTAGAAATTGATCATGTTTTAAGGTGATGTATATAGCTGCCAAATTGACAAGGGGTGGAATGTGATGTTTAAGTTCTGGAAGCAATTGGACCAAAGGATGGTGCCCAGTTGTCTCATCAGGCAAGAGCAGGCCTAACCATTACTGCACAGATATTTTGTGGTATATTGATAGACAAGAAGGCTGATTTATTAAATCATCAGTCAGTTGCTTACAGCTGTGACTGATTACATCTACAATCATCTAAGGGCTCATCTCCCACAAACGAGATAATCCAATCAGTTCCAGCTAGTGCACCAAGCAAGTATATTATATCTGGCAAACTTTCTTTCAAAACCGAAGGAGAAGATGGGCCATGGTGGCGCAGCAGGCAGAGTTATCTTCCATGCTGGAGACCCGGGTTCAATTCCCGGTGCCTGCCCATGCAAAAAAATGGAGAGATTTTTTCCCAGATAAACAAAAGCTGAGGGAGTTTACTACTATTAGAACTATTCTAGAATCACTAAAGAATGGATCAAAATGACACAAAGAAACAGAGACCTCCAGTAAAGATAATTTGAGCAATTATAAATGTCAGAAATATTGTACTGTATTTTCAGATGTTTAAATCCAGTTCTTACTTCTTAGAAGTGCTGAAATGAAAAGGCATAAAAAGCAAAGTTAAAGCTATGGTTTTAGCTTTACAAAGATAATTTGCAACAAATACAAAATTTGGGAGATGGGCAGACAGGTATAGGAATGATGCATGTGCATGCTGTTGAAGATAAGTTGGTATCAAATGTTAGCCACAAAGAAATTATGTGAAAAACTTATTCAGAAAGAAGTGAGAAGAGACCTAAAACATAATATAAAAAATAAATAAATTTGGAAGTAGGCATTAAGAGAAGAGTTAAGGATCATAAAAGATATAACACAAAATAGCAAACTATCAGAAGAAAATACTGCATGTTCAGTAGTCACTTTAAATACAAGTTGATTAAACTCTCCACTTAAAATATAAATATTGGCAAAATGGATAAAAAGCAAACCCAACCCTATGCTGCTATGCGGTTCATAAGAGACCTACCTTAAATTTAAAAGTATAAGTAGGTTGAAAGTGAAAAGGTGGGGAAAAATATACCATCAAAGTAGTAACCATAAGAGAGCTGGAGTAGCTATACTAATATCAGACACAATATAATTTAAGTCAAAACTTATCATAAGTGACAAAAATAATCATTGTTTACTGATGGAGTCAACTAAATAAGAAGACAATACATACATATATAATTTAACATCAGAGCCCCAAAATATATGAAGCACATTTTGACAACTCTGAAGGGAGAACTGAATGATGTTTCTACATTACCAATAATAGATATCAATACAGACTTTAAAAAATGGGTAGAACATCTAGACAGAAGTTCAATAAGGAAAAACCAAGATGTGAATGAAACTCTACACCAGCTAGACCTAACAGACATACATAGACCACTTCACCCAAAGACATAGCTAATACATGTGTGTCATCCTTCAGGATAGACCATATCTTAGATAATGAAACAAGACTTGGTAGAATTCACATGTGAAGCCACATGGTCCTGGAACTTTCTTTTTTGGGAGCTTCTTGATGACTGATTCGATCTCCTTACTTGTGATTGGCTTGTTGTGGTCATCTATTCCTTCTTCAATGTTGATTGTTCATTCTTTTCTAGGAAGTTGTCCACTTTACCTAAGTTGTCCAGTTTATTAGAATATAGTTGTTCAGAATATCCTCTAATTATCACTTTCATTTCTGTGGGGTCAGTAGTTATGTCCTCTCTCCCATTTCTCATTTTACTGGTCTGCACCCTCTCTCTTATTTTTGGAGTGAAGGGTCCATTGATTTAATTGATTTCCTACTTTTGTTGATTCTCTCTATTGCTTTTGTGTTCTCAATTTCATTTATTTCCACTCTAATTTTTTTATGTCATTCATTCTTTTTGCTTTGAGATTAGTTTGGTGTTTTTCCCTCATTCTTCCAGGTTAACTGGTGTGCTGGTTTGAAAGGATTTATCTACCTAGAAAAGCCATGTTTTAATCCTAATCAATCTTGTGGGAGCAACAGTTTCTTCTAATCCCTATTCAGTACTTTAGGTTGGAAAATTATTAGATTATGTCCACAGAGATGTGACTCAATCAACTGTGGGTTTTAAACTTGATTAGATGAAGATGTGTTTCTACCCATTCTATGTGGGTCTTGATTACTTTACTGGAATCCTATAAAAGAGGAGATATTTTGGACAGAGTACACTTTGAGAATGAGGAGAGAGCTGCAGAACCATGACAGAATGATGAGAGAACCACAGAATCCACCAGCTAGCTATCTTAGAAGATGAAGAAGGAGAACACCCCTGGAAAGCTTCATGAAGCAAGAGGCCTGGAGAGGAAGCTAGTAGATGTCACCTTGTTTACCACATGTCTTTCCAGCTGAGAGAGAAACCCTGAACTTCATTGGCCTTTCTTGAATGAAGGTAACCTCTTGTTGGTGCCTTAATTTGGACATTTTCATAGACTTGCCTTAATTGGAACATTTTCTCAACCTTAGAAATGTAAACTAGCAACTTACTAAATTTCCCTTTTTAGAAGCCATTCCATTTCTGGTATATTGCATTCCAGCAGCTAGCAACCTAGAACAACAGGCAATTTCTCAATTTTTGTTCTTTCTTCTTTTTTAATATAAGCATATAGGGCTGTACATTTCCCTCTCAACAATGCCTTTGCTGCATCCCATTAATTTTGATATGTTGTGTTCACATTTTCATTTGCCTTGAATATTCACTGATTTATCTTGTAATTTCTTCCTTGACCCACTGATTGTTTAACAGTGTGTTGCTTAACCTCCATATATTTGTGAATTTTCCAGCCTTCCACTTGTTATTGATTTCCAAATTCATTTCATTATGATCCATGAATGTGTTTTGTATTATTTCAATCTTTTAACATTTATTAGGCTTGTTTTGTGACCCAATATATGGTGTATCCTGAAAAACGATCCATGAGCACTTAAAAGTGTATCCTGCTGTTGTGTAGTATAATGTTCTGTAAATGTCTATTAAGTCTTCTTCATTTATAGTACTATGTGAAATCTATGTTTCCTTATTGATTCTGTCTAAATTTTCTATCCATTGATGAGAGTGGTACATTGAAGTTTCCAACTTTTATTGTATTGTACAGTTATCTACTTCTCATTTCAGGATGGTCATTGCATACTCATGTGTTTTCCAGCACTCTGGCTCTGTGTATATTTATGATTGTTATGTCATTGTGATGAATTGTCCCTTTCATCAATACATAGCATCCCTCTTTGTCTTTTTTAATTGTTTTACATTTGAAGGCTAATTTGTTTGATAATAGTATATTCCTACTCTTTTCTGGTTGCTGTTTTTATGAAATATCTTGTCCAATTTTTCACTTTCAATCTGTTTTTCCCTTGGGTCTAAAGTGAGCCTCTTGTAGACAGCATAGAGATAGGTTATGTTTTTTAATCCATTCTGCCAATCTAAGAACTTTTTTTTTTGCATGGGCAGACACCAAGAAGCAAACCTGGGTCTCCAGCATGGCAGGTGAGAATTCTGCCACTGAGCCACCACCACACTGCCCCCACCTAAGACTTTTGATTGGGGGAATTTAATCCATTAACATTTATTATTAATGTAAAGGCAGCACTTTCTTCTACCATTTGTCCTTGGGATTTTATACATCATATCATATTTTTTCTCTCTTTTTTCCTTCACTGATGATCCTCATTATTATGCTCTTCTTCAAACACCTCTCTCCTATACTTTCCTATCTTCTTGTAGTGCTCCTTGCAGTACTTCCTGTAGAGCAGTCTCTCAGTGTCTGTTTTTCTGAAAATATTTTAAACTCTCCCTCATTTTTGAAGGACAGTTTTATGAGATCTAGAATTTTTGGTTGGCAATTTTTCTCTTTCAGTACCTTAAACATATCATACCACTGCCTTATTGTCTCTAAGATTTCTGTTGAGAAGGCCACATGTATTCTTATCTAGCTTCCCTTGCATGTGATGGAACCCTTTTGCCTTTCTGCTTTCAAAATTTTCCCTTTATCCTTGATATTTGGCAATCTGATTAGTGTCTTGGAGTTGGTCTATTTGGATCTATTCTGTTTGGGAGTATGCTGCCCATCCTGGATCTATACTTTTATGTCTTTCATAAGAAATGGGAAGTTTTCAGTGATTATTCCCTCCACTATTACTTCTTTACCTTTTCCTTTTCTTCTCCTGTGACTTTAATAATACATATGTTCATGCAGTTAAGTCATCATTCAATTTCCTGAGACCCTGCTCAAATTTTTCCATACTTTTCCCTATCTGATCTTTCATGAATAGGATTGCAGATACCCTGTGTGCCAGATCACTAATCCTTCTTTCTGCCTCTTCAAATCTCCTGTTGTAAGCCTCTGTTGTATTTTTCATCCCTTCTGTTATGCCTTTCATTCCAATAAATTATGCCATTTGTTTATTCAAGCTTTTAAGTTCTTCTTTATGGTCACCCAATATCTTCTTTATATCTTTATCTCTTTTGCCTTATCTTTCCTCAATTCGTTGATTTGATTTTTATTTGATTTAGCATGCTAGTTTGAACATCTTTAATCAGCTTTCTCAACTCCTTTATCTTGTTTGAAGTGTTAGTTTGTTCCTTTTACTGGTCCATGACTTTGTTTTTCTAGTATGACAATTTTTTTTACTGGTGTCTAGGAATTTAATTTCCTTGAATAGTTAAGCTGGAGGTCATTTTCACTCTTTTGCCTAGGGTTTTCTTGTTGATTTACTTTGTTCTCAATCTGATCTTTGACATTCTTTTGAACTTATTTTAGACCTCTAGCTTAGCTTCTGTTTGACTGATCAGAATTTTTCAGCTTTTGTTTTTCTGGTTCTTTCTTTCTTTTTTGAGGTGGGTTTCCCCAGATATGATCAACTCCAATCAGGTTTTCCTAAACAAGACTGGCCCAGGTCTCAGAAGTATGGTGTAGTCAGTATTAAGGTTCCCTGAAGAACAGGTGGCACTTATCAGCCTGCAGCCATCCACTAGCATAAAGTGCTATGGTGCCTTTCATTTTCAGCAGACCTTGTCCCTGCCAGGGGTGTGGTTGAGATAGACACTGAAATAGAAGGCAGCCTTAAACTGTTTCTGTTTTCCAGCCCCTGGGGTCTGAATTCCCTGAATGAGAGCTGCCACTTGTGCTGGGCCTTGCCCCTTCTCCCTTTTCTTGGGGAAGATAGGCCCTTTAGAGAATTATCTCCATCACTCGACTAGTTACTTTGTTCCCCAGAAATATCTTAAAAACACCATTGCCTGGGTCACTGCTGACAATTGAAAATGTTTGAGGCTTTCTCTAATGAGCTACTTCAAATAGTTGTTACTTCAAATAGTTTAAAAAATAAGAAATCTCTTTTCAGAGTCAATTCCTGTCCCCTAAGTTTTGCCAGTCAAGAGCTGGAGTTGGTACCTGGTTCTATGTGCCTCTTTTCTTGAGGCCCAGCCCTTTTCCAGTATCATGAGCTTAGCTGACTCCAAAAGTTTCCTCTTTTTTCCCATCAGCCCTGCCCTCTCTCTGCTAGGAAAAAAACACAGGGTTCCTTTCCTGCTTGTTCTGAGTTTATCTATGCTCAGAGTGTGTACCCAGCAGTCCAAATTTGTTCATTAAAATCACAATTGGAGCTTGATTGAGTTACCTTCCTTTGCGTGCTATGCCAATGGGAGAGGTGTGCAAGCCTCTGCAGTTTGTGGGCTTTACTTATTCTTCTGTTTTCTGATTTCAGTCCTTGCACCTGTTCCAGACTGGTGTATGATGTGTGTCCAGACACAGCCCCCCCCCCCATGTTGTTCCAGGCATTTCCTTGCCATTCACTGGCTGCTCTGGGGAACTAACTAAATTCCACACCTCCCTATGCAACCATCCTGCCCCACATAAGATATTGAATCTGTAGTCAAAACTTCCCTACAAAGAAAAGAACAAGACCAGATGGATTCACAGGAATTTTACAGACATTCTAAGAATTAGCAACTATACTGCCAAACTTTTCTAAGGAATTGAAAAGGAAGGAAAAATTTCTAACTCATACGATGTGGCAAAGATCACCCATGTACCAGAGCCAGATAAAGATGCCACAGGAATAGAAAACTACAGACAAATATCCTGTATGAATATAGATTCAAAACTCTTCAACAAAATACTAGAAAAACAGTGAAATCAACATGGTAACATAAACAGCCACAGAAAACCTCTCCCAAGAGATTGAGCAAAAAAAAATGGTCAATTCTCACCTGTTTGAAATCTGGAAGAAGATATAGAGTGGAGAAGTATCTCTCAAATATTGAATCAAAGAAAGAGATAACACCGGGTAGGAAACTTTTGTTCAGGACCAGCCAGTCCTCTTCTCTCCCCCTCACTCAGTCCCACCCAGTATGGGAAATTCCTAGAGTTAGCAGTGGGGATCCATTCCCCCTCCCACAAGGCAGACTATAAAATCTCTCACAAAAGTGAAACAGATTCACACCTGTACCCAGACACAGAGACCCAAGAGCAAAGGGACTCAGGATCGGACTTAAGTCACTGGGGAGAGAGGAATTTAAAAGGACAACAAGGAGGAATATAAAAAGACAGCAAAGTAGAGCTTCTGAAATGGAGAGTGTGCTGGTTTGAAAGGATGTATGTACCCTAGAAAAAGCCATGTTTTAATCAAGATCCCATTTCATAAAGGTAGAATAATCCCTATTCAATACTTCATGTTTGAAACTGTAATCAGATCATCTCCCTGGAGATGTGATTTAATTAAGAGTGGTTGTTAAGCTGGATTAGGTGACAACATGTCTCCACCCATTTGGGTGGGTCTTGATAATTTCTGGAGTCCTACAAAAGAGAAAACATTTTGGAAAATGAAGGAAATTCAGAGAGAGCAGAGAATGCTGCAGCACCATAAAGCAGAGAGCCCATCAGCCAGTGCTTTGGAGATGAAGAAGGAAAATGCCTCCCAAGGAGCTTCATGAAACAGGAAACCAGGAGAGAAAGCTAGTAGATGACACTGTGCTCACCATATACCCTTCCAGCTGAGGGAGAAACCATGACTGTGTTCACCATGTGCCTTCTCAGATGAGCGAGAGAGATCCTAAACTTCATCGGCCTTCTTGAACCAAGGTATCTTTCCCTGGATGCCTTTGATTGGACATTTCTATTGACTTGGTTTAATTGGGACATTTTCCCAGCCTTAGAACTGTAAACTAACAACTTATTAAATTCCCCTTTTTAAAAGCCATTCCATTTCTGGTATATTGCATTCCGGCAGCTGGCAAGCTAGAACAGAGAGTTAATGAGGTAATTGCAAAATATTCCCTAAAAGCAGCAAGTAGCCTGGCATAAACTACCGAAATAAACATGTGCGGAAACTGGGGGACAGGGAATGACATCTCAATACCCACATCCATGAGAGACAAAGAATCTGAGAAAATGTGAACAGAGACTGTTTCCAGCCTTAGGTCCTGGTACCCATCCCCTACCCTTGAGGAAAACAGCAACTGGAGGCCCAGCCCTTGCCTGGGAGATGGCTATAGGCTGGAGTAGTTGGGGAAATCCTCCACCAAAAGTAAAGTGGGGGACACAGTCCTACACTGGGCCAGATATTGGCTGGCAAATTAAGAACACAGGAACCCTGCAATTTTAGGCCCACCCAGTCCTCAGTTTCTGAGGGCAATTAAGTCACCAAATAGCATGATCTTCTAGGCAGGCCAGAAAGTACAGGAGACCTGCAGGGCTTTTTAGAGCCTCTTCAGATCCTGTTCCAGGCCCAATGGAGCTGATCTGCACTCCCTGCATGGATACCCACCCTGTTTGGGCTGAGAAATACAGGTGACCCAATAGTCAAAGTCATGCCCTAACTCAGGCAACAACTAAACCATAGACAAGAGAGAGAAATCAACATTCAGAATAGACCCATGATGACAATCAGATGACCAGATATCACAAAAAAAATTATTAGACATAACAGAAGAAATGGGCTGGTTGAAGGAATAGATCAAAAGCCAGAAGACATACAAAATCTGGAAAACTAATCACAGATATGCAAGAAAATCTCCTGAATGAATTCAAAGAAATGAAGGAAAATGTGTGAAAAAAGAGAAAAAGGATATTAAGAAGACACTAGAAGAGCATAAAGGAGAATTTGAAAGAATATATAGAAAAATAACAGATATTACAGAAATAAAACACTGCAGATGAAATTAAAAATATACTGGAGAGCACATTTGAAGAGGCAGAAGAAAGAATCATTGAGCTAGAAGGCAGATGAACCTAATTGCAACAGACAAAAGAACAAATGAAGAAAAAAATCAAAAAACTTGACCAGGATCTCAGGAAACTGAGGGGCAACACAAAACACGCAAACATATTCATAATGCATGTCCCAGAAGGAGAAGAGAAGGGAACAGGACCAAGAAGAACATTCAAAGAAATAATGGCTGAAAATTTTCCAACCCTTATGAAAGACATAAATATGCAAATCCAAGAAGATGAATATACTCCAAACAGAATAAATCTGGATAGACCCAACAAGACATACAGTAATCAGAATATAAAATGCCAAAGAGGGGAAAATTCTGAAAGCAGCAAGAGAACAATGATTCACCACATATAAGAGAAGCCAGATAAGAACAAGTGCTGATATCTCATCAGACACCTTGGAGGCGAGGAGGCAGTGGTATGATATATTTAAGATAAGAAATACAAAAATTGCCAGCCAAGAATTCTCTACCCATCAAAGCTATCTGTTCTGGTGTGAGATGGATACACATCCCAGAAAAGCCATATTCTTACAATCTTAATCCACACTTGTGGAGGCAGACCTATTTTTTTCAATGGGATTCTTCTAATTAAGTTGTTTCCATGGAGAAGTGACCCATCCAATTGTGGGTGGGACCTTTTAATTAGGTGGTTTCCATGGAGATGTGTCTCCACCCCTTCAAGGAGGGTCTTTATCCACTTACCAGAGTCCTTTAAGAGAGAGCAATTTTAGAAAAATCTTCAGAGCTGACACAGGCAGAGATGCTTGGAGACACAGAAAGAAAATGTGACTGAGGGAGCTATTTGAAACCAGAAACCAAAGGACCAGCAGACACCAGTCACATATTCTTCCCAGATTCACCTGTCTTAAATCAAGTGATCTATCCCTGTATGCCTTAGTTTGGACATTTTTATGGCCTGAAAACTGTAAACATGTAACTTAATAAATTCCCTTTATAAAAGGGAATATACCCATTTCTGGTATTGCAAATTTACAGCAGCATTAACAAACTAAAACAAATTTTGGTATCAGAGGAGTGGTGTGTTTCATCTGTCAAACACAAAATATATTGGAATGGCTTTTTAAATGGATAAGGGGAAGATTCTGGAAGACTTGTGAGGAACTTGATATAAAAGGCCTAGAATGCTTTGAAGAGAACATTAGTAGAAATGTAGACTCTAAAGATACTTCGGATAAGAGTTTAGACAGAAATGATGCATGTGTTATTGCAAACTGGAAGGAAAGCAATCCTTGTTTAAAGTGGCAGAGAATTTGATAAAATTGACTACTGGTGTTGGATGGAAAGCAGAATTTAAACATTACAAATTTGAATATTTAGCTGAAGTGATTTCCAAATCAAATGTAGAAAACATAACCTGGTTTTTCCTTGCAACTTTTCATAAAAAGTGACAGAAAAGAGATAAGCTGAGAACTATGCTCTGGAGTACAAAGAAACCAGAAATTGACAGTCTGGAAAATTCTGGCCTTCCAGAAAGGGAAACCCCAGAAAATAGTGCCCCACATGAAGGTCTAACCAAATATGGAACCAGTCAGCCACTACAGGACAAGCCAGGATCAGAGATGAAGTTGTCCAGAAAAAAACTGTGGAAAGTCCTATTGTTTGATGGGTATTATCCCTGTATACAGCATAGAAAACCAACAAGAATGTTGTAGGCTCTCTATAAATAGATCACTATATGTTTGGACTAAAAGGGACAAAAAAGGGACAAATTGAAGGAAACATACCTCCAAAGGTAGAACCATGAGAGCTGAGGTTTGAAGCCAAGCAACCTTGGTCCAGGAGAGCAGACCCACCCATGAACTTGGAGAGAGTAAGTTTTCCCCAAAGGCAGAGGGCAGGCCTTCTGCCTCAATGTACAGAAAGAGTTTTGGTGCCCCATTCCTCAGAAAGGGTGGAGTGTATTCCTTGGGGTCTGGGGGCGCTGTGCTGCCAACACATTACACTGAGGGGTTGAGCATGTGCCCCAGAGATGACAGAGAGCCAGGATGCTGCCCCAATGCTCGGAAAGGATGAGACCAAGAAAAAGGAGATCTCCCCAGATTTCCCCAAGTTCGCAAACCTCACCCCAGCATTTGAAGAGAACAGAGCTGCTGAATAATCTCATGGAAAGGTTGGGACTGCTGCTCTATCAAGCCTTGAGAATAAATGACTCTCAGACTTTGGAATCTAATGGAGTTAACCATGCACGTTTTCAGAACTGTTTGGGTCCAGTGACTCCTGTTTTCCTCCTGATCTCCCCCTATAGTAATGGGATCATATATCTTACGACTGTCCCTCCTTTGTATTTTGGCATCAGTTAACTTGTTCTGAGTTTTCACAGATCCACAGCCAGAGGAGAACACAGACCATGCCTGTATGACTTTGATGAGATTTGGTACTGTTTTTGACTTTTCATTGTATTTGTATTGTTTACTGCAATGGTATAATGCTTTGTGATATTGCAGTGGAATGAATTTATTTTGTATATGGAAACAAGTCTTTCTGAGGTCCAAAAGGTAGAATATGCTGGTTTGAAACTGTTGTGTACACCAGAAAAGCTGTGTTCTTTCAACCCTAATACACACTTGTGGAGGCAGACCTATTGTATGGATGGAATCATTTTTTAAAAACTTTTTAATTGCATTTTATAACATATATACAAAGCAAAGAAATAAAAAAGCAATAGTTTTCAAAGCACTCTTCAACAAGTCATTACAGGACAGATCCCAGAGATTGTCATGGGCTACCATGCAAAACTCTCAAACTTTTCCTCCAGCTGCTTCAGAATATAAGAGGCTAGTGAGCTTCAATACTTTTTATCATCACAATCAACTTTTTTCATGTGAAAAATGACATATATACAAAAAAGAAATAAGTTTCAAAGCACAACACCACAACTAGTTGTAGAACATATTTCAGAGTTTCATGGGTTACAATTCCACAATTTTAGGTTTTTACTTCTAACTGCTCTAAGATATTGGAGACTAAAAAAGATATCAATTTAATGATTCAGCAATCATATTCATTTGTTAAATCCTATCTTCTCTTTATAACTCCACAATCACCTTTGGTCTTTTGGGCTGTTTGGGCTATGGACATTCTATTTTTTTATGTTGGAAGGGTCTGTCACTAATATGGGGAAGGGAGATGGAACTATCTGATGCTCTGAAGAGGTTGGACCCTCCAGGTTTCAAGACTTACCTTGTCCAAAGACCCATCTGGAGGTTGTAGGAGTCTGGAAAGTTACTCTAGTGAATGGAACCCTTGTGGAATCTTATATATTGCCCTAGGTGTTCTTTAGGATTGGCTGGAATGATCCTGGTTAGGATTTGCTGGTTATGACAGATAGCAAGGTCTAACCAAAGCTTGCATAAGAGCAACCTCCAGGATAGCCTTTTGACTCTATTTGAACTCATTCTGCCACTGATACTTTATTAGTTACACTTCTTTGCCACCCCCTTTGGTCAGGATGGAATTGTTGATCCCATGGTGCCAAGGCAAGATTCATCCCTGGGAGTCAACTCCCACATTACAAGGGAGACATTCACCCTAGGCAATGATTTCATTTGCAGAGTTGCACTTAGATAGAGTGAGGCCACAACTGAGCAACAAAAGAGGTCCTCCAGAAGTAACACTTAGGCATACCTATAGGTAGTCTAAGCTTCTCTGTTACCTAAATAAGATTCACAAGAGTAAGCCTTAAGATAAAGGGTACAGCCTATTGATTTGGGTGTCCCTAAAGTTTGGCACAGTATCAGGGGATTTCCCGTTGATAAAATTTAATAGCTCCCTATTTTTGTCCCATCCCTCAAGAAACTTTGTCAATACTTTTTGAATATCTGCTTAATATACTCTAGGATGTTTCCAGGCATTACATTAAGCTATGCAGGATTAAAGGACATCTTTCTTATTCTGGGCTCCCTGTGTTTCAATTGTTCAAATGAGCTATACAGATAGGTTGAGTTAGATTATGTGCTACAGAAATTTACATTCCAGACCAAATAAATCATCTTGGTTTTGTCTCAAAGAGTATGTATGGTTCTAAAATATTCTTCCTTATCCCTGTGTTCTAAATTACTTTAACCCCAACCTGATCAAGTTTGTTCTTAACTCTAAATATCAGGTTATAAATATATATATTTATACAATATATTTATACAATGTATATATGTATAAAGCCTCTCAAAATCCAGAAATAATAATTACCACTCTGGACTAAATGTGTCTTATAAAAGCATACAATCTAGGCCCCTGTTTTCTTGTACGCATTTTCTAAAGGAGACCATACCATTGTTGTCCTTTTGCTTCTGGCTTATTTTACTTCACCAAATGTTCCACACTTTCACTCACTTCATTGCTTGCCTCATGATTTCATTCCTTTTTTGAAGCAGAACAACATTCATTTATAAGTATACATCATCATCTGCCAATCAACTGCATTTATCAGGGATCATGTATAGTGCCCAAAGTCCACAGTCCATTCACACTCTCAATTTTAGATAATCTCATTGTTCCATGAGAAAGAAAACCAAATCTAAACCTTCGCTTATCTCTTGTCCTTCCCTTCATTATTTACCTCTGTTGCTACTGTGGTAGTGCTGATGTTTTCCTTTTAAACATAATCCGTAGCAGGCAATAGTAGTTTTCTCTCTGTACCCTGAACTTAAACGCTCTTTGTACATGAGTCATACCTTTGAAGTAGCTCTAGCAAGAACTAATTTATATTACTAGTGTTAATCATTGGGACATGTAGGTCTATACAACCCCTTTCAATCTTGTTCATCTTCAATATGGTAATATTAATTATAGACCCAATAGAGAACAACTTCTATCTATTTCCTTATATTGGAGTTCAACATCATTAGCTAACTGTTCACCCATCTCTAGTTTCTATGTATCTCTAAGTCCCCTATATTCTGTATTATAAGCCTCCAATTTTACTTTTTCCATGGCCATAAAAATGGAATCATACAGTATCTATCTTTTGTGTCTGACTAATTTCACTCAGCATTATGTCCTCAAGGCTCATCCATCTTGTCATGTGCTTCAGGATGTCATTTCATCTAAATGCTGCATAATATTTCATCATATATATATGCCACATTTTGTTAATCCACTTGTCTGTTGATGGGCATTTGGTTTGTTTCCATCTTTTGGCAATTGTGAATAATTCTGCTATGACCATTTATGTGCAAGTGTCTGTGTCATTGCTTTCAGTTCTGGATATATACCAAGTAGTGCTATTGCTGGGTCATAGGGCAACTCGATATTTAGTTTCCTAAGGAACCTCCAAACTGGCTTCCATAGTGGCTGTGCCATTATGCATAGGCAGTGCAGAAGAGTCCCAATTGCTCCACATACTCTCCAACATTGATAGCTTACTGTTTGTTTAATAGTAGCCATTCTTAAAGATGTGAGGTGGAATCTCATTGTAGTCTTGATCTGTATTTCCATGATAACCACTGAAAATGAACATCTCTCTTCATGTGCTTTTGAGCCATCTGCATTTGATCTTCAGAAAAATGCCTAGTCATATCTTTAGCTTATTTTATAATTGCATTGTTTGTTCTTTGATTGTTGAGCCACATGATTTCTTTGTGTATACATGACATCAAACTTTTGTCAGATATGTGATTTCCAAATTTTTTCTCCCATTAAGTTGGCTGCCTCTTCACCTTTTTGAAAAAGTCTTTTGATGTACAGAAGCATTTGATTTTGAAGAGTTCCCATTTATATATTTTTTTCTTTTGTTACTTGTGCTTTGGGTGTAAAGTTTAGGAAGCTACCTCCTATTACTAGGTCTTGAAGAAGTTTCCTTACATTTTCTTCTAGAAACTTTATGATGCTAGTTGTTACATTTAGGTGTTTTATCCACTTTGAGTTAATTTTTGTATAGGGTGCAAGGAGGGGGTCCTCTTTAATCTTTTGCCTATTGATATCCAATTCTTCCATGTCCATTTATTGAAAAAACTATTTTGCCCCAGTTCAGAAGATTTGAGGGCCTTGTCAAAAATCAGTTGACCATAGATTTGGTCATCTATTTCTGCACTCTTGATTTGATACTATTGTTCAATGCGTCTATCTTTGTGTGAGTACCATGCTGTTTTGACCACTATGGCTTTATAATAGGTTTTAAAATCATAGAGTGCTTATCCTCCCACTTCATTCTTCTTTTTTAGGATGCTATTCAGGGTCTCTTTCCCTTCCAGATGAATTTGGCACCAGCTTTTCCAAGTCTTCAAAGAAGGTTGCTTCAATTTTGATTGGTACTGTGCTGAATCTGTAGATCATTTTGGGTAGAATTGACATCTTAAATATATTTAGCCTTCCTATCCATGAATAGGGAATATCTTTCCATCTATTTAGATCTTTGATTTCTCTTAATAACATTATGTAGTTTTCTGTGTTCAGTTCCTTTACATCCCTAGTTAAGTTCATTCCTAGCTATTTGGTTATTTTACTAGCTATTTTGAAAAGACTTTCTTACTTAACTGACTCCTCAGTTAGGTCATTGCTTGTGTATAGAAACATTACTAATTTTTACACATTAATTTGATATCCTGCCACCATGCTGAATTTGTTTTTTAGCTCAAGTAACTTTGCTGCAGCTTCCTCAGGATCTTGTCATCTGCAAAAAATGAAAGTTTACTTCTTCCTTTCCAATATGGATGCCTTTTATTTCTTTGTCCTACCTGATTGCTCTAGCTAGAACTTCTAGCACAATGTTGAATAATAGTGGTGACAGTGGGCATTGTCTTGTTCTTGATTTTAGGGGGAAAGCTTTCAGGCTCTCTCCACTAAGTACAATGCTGGCTATTGGTTTTTCATATATTCCCTTTATCATATTGAAGTAGTTATCTTTGATTCCTATCTTTTGGAGTATTTTTATGAGAAAAGGATGTTGAATTTTGTTGAATGCTTTTGCAGCATCAATCGAGATGATCATGTGATTTTTCCCTTCAGTTTGTTAATGTGCTGTATTGCATTAATTGATTTTCTTATTTTGAATCATCCTTGCATTTCCTGGTATAAACTTCAATTGGTCGTGGTGTATAATTCTTTTAATGTGTTGTTGGATTAAATTTGCTAAAATTTTGTTGAGAATTTTTGCATCTATGTTCATAAGGGAGATTGGCCTGTAGTTTTCCTTTCTTAGAGCATCTTTACCCAGTTTTGTTATTAAAATGATATTAGCATCATAAATGAACTAAGTAGGGTTCCTTTTCCTTAATTTTTTGGAAAATTTTGAGGAGGATTCATGTTAGTTTTTTATGGAATGTTTGGTAAAATTCCCCTGTGAAGCCATCTGGCCCTGGGCTTTTATTTGTAGGAAGATTTTTTATGACAGATTGAATCACTTGTGATTGTTTGTTGAGATCTTCTATTTCTTCCTGAGTCAGTGTAGCTTTTGTGTGTGTGTGTCCAGGAATTTGTCCATCTCATTTAAGTTGTCTAGTTTGTTGGCATATAGTTGTTCACAGTATCCTCTTATGATTTCTTTTATTCCTACAGGGTCTGTAATAATGCTTCCCTTATTATTTCTGATTTTGTTTAACATCCTCTCTCTTTTGCTCTTTGTCAGTCTTTCTAGTAGCCCATCAATTTTATTGATTTTCTCAAAAAATCAATTTTATTTTTATTGATTCTTTCTATTGTTTTTTGTTGTTGTTGTTGTTGTTGTTGTTGTTCTCCCATTCATTTAACTCAGCTTTAATCTTTTGTTGTTTCTCTTCTATTTGCTTTGGGGTTAGTTTTCTGTTCTTTCTCAAGTTCCTCCAGGTAAGCAGTTAAGTCTTTGATTTTTGCTTTCTTGTTTTTTTTAATATAAGCATTTAGGGCAATACATTTGATCTCAGCACAGCCTTTGTTGCCTCCTATAAGTTCTGATAAGTTGTATTCTCATTTTCATTAGTCTCCAGATAGCTACTGATTTCTCAAGCAATTTCTTCTTTGACCCACTGGTTGTTTAAGATTGTGTTATTAAATCTCCATATATTTGTGAATGTTCTCATTCTCTTGTGGTTATTGAGATCCAGCTTCATTCCATTGTGATCAGAGAAAGTGCTTTGAATAATTTCAATGTTTTTAAATTTATAAACACCTGTGTTGTGCCCCAGTAAATAATCTATCTTGGAGAATTTTCCATGAACACTAGAGAAGCATGTATATCCTTGTGTTCTGGGGTGCAATGACCGATATGTCTGTTAGGTCTAATTCATTGATGAAGTTGTTTAACTTCTCCATTTCCTTGCTGATCTTCTTTCTGGTTGTTCTATCTATAGAGGAGAGTGGTGTATTGAAGTCTCCTACTATTATTGTTGAAACATATGTCTCTCATGTACTTTGGAGCTTCTTGATTGTGAGCATATACATTTATGATTATTATATCTTCTTAGTGAATTGTCCTTATTAATATATAGTGTCCTTCTTTGTCTTTTATGATGTCTTTGCATTTAAAGTATATTTTGTCTGATATTAGTATAACTTCCCCTGCTTTCTTTTCATTACAACTTGCATAGAAAATCTTTTTCCACCCTTTCACTTTCAAACTATTTATAGCCTTGTGTCTAAGATGAGTGTCTTGTAAGCAGCATATAGCTGGATTATATTTCTTAATCCATTCTGACAATCTGTATCTTTTAACTTATATGTTTAGTCCATTAACATTTTAAGTTATTACTGAAAAGGTGTTTCTTGAATCCACCATCTTATCTTTTTAAATTTTATTTGTCATGTCTATATATTTCCTACTCTCTTTCTTTTTCTATCCTTGAAGTTACTCTTACTGGTGCTCTTCAATCCTGTGCCCTCCTCTGGACCTCCTTCTCCTATCCTTTTTTTTATTGGCAGAACTCCCGTTAGTATTTTTTGTATGGGCAGTCTCTTGTTGACAAAGTCTTTCAGGATTTGTTTGTGAAAATTTGAATCTCCCCAGTTTTTTTGTTTATTTATTTATTAAAAAATAAAGAAACAAAATAAAGAACATACATAATCAGTAATTCACAATATCATCACTTTGTTGCATATTCATCATTTCTTAGAACATTTGCATTAATTCAGAAAAAGAAATAAAAAGACAATAGAAAAAGAAATAAAACAAACACAGGAAAGAAAAAAAAAGATTATACCTACCATACCCCTTACCCCTTGCTTTCATTGATCACTAGCATTTAAACTAAATTTATTTTAGCATTTGTTCCCCCTATTATTTATTTTTATTCCATATGTTCTACTCCTTTGTTGACAAAGTAGATAAAAGGAGCATCAGACACAAGGTTTTCACAATCACACAGTCACATTGTGAAAGCTGTATCATTATTCAATCATCCTCAAGAAACATGGCTACTGGAACACAGCTCTACATTTTCAGGCAGTTCCCTCCAGC
>PVIY010009576.1:0-72578 GCA_004026745.1 Myrmecophaga tridactyla
CTCAAGTAACTTTGTTGTAGATTTCTCAGGATTTTCCAAGTATAGTATCGTGTCATTTGTGAATAATGAAAGTTTAACTTCTTC
This sequence comes from Myrmecophaga tridactyla, assembly GCA_004026745.1. Classification (NCBI taxonomy): domain Eukaryota; kingdom Metazoa; phylum Chordata; class Mammalia; order Pilosa; family Myrmecophagidae; genus Myrmecophaga; species Myrmecophaga tridactyla. The sequence continues at coordinate 85 of PVIY010009576.1, forward strand.
CTCTCCAATTTGGATGCCTTTTAGTTCTTTTTCTTCCTGAGTGAACTAGCTAGGACTTCTAGTACACTGTTGAATAATAGTGGTGACAGACGGCATCCTTTTCTCATTCTTGATCTTAGTGGGAAAGCTTTTAGTCTCTTTCCATTGAGTATGATGCTGGCTATTGATTTGTCATATATGCCCGTTTTCATATTGAAAAAGTTACCTTTAATTTCTACCTTTCAAAGTCTTTTTATCAGAAAAAGATGTTGAATTTTGTTGAATGCTTTTCAGCATCAATTGAGATGATCACATGATTTTCCTTTTCAATTTGTTAAAGTGCCATATTACATTAATTGATTTTCTTGTGTTGAACCATCTTTGAATTTCTGGTATAAACTCCACTTGGGTATGGTGTATAATTCTTTTAATGTGTTGTTGGATTTGATTTGCTAGTATTTTGTTGAGAATTTTTGCATCTGTGTTCATTAGGGAGATTGGCTTATAGTTTTCTTTTCTTATAACATCTTTACCTAGTTTTGGTATTAAAGTGATGTCAGCTTCACAAAATGAGTTAAGTAGTGTACCTTTTCCCTCAATTTTTGGAAAAGTTTGAGCAGATTTGATGTCAGTTCTTTTGGAATATTTGATAAAATTCCCCTGTGAAGCCATCTGGCCCTAGGCTTGTCTTTGTAGGAAGTGTTTTGATGACTGATTGAACCTCTTTACTTGAGATTGGTTTGTTGAGATCTTCTGTTTCTTCCTGAGTCAGTGTAGCTTGTTTGTGTGTTTCCAGAAATTGTCCATTTCATCTAAGTTTTCTAGTTTGTTGCCATATAGTTGCTCACAGCATCCTCTTATGATTTTTTTAAAAGTTTCTTCAGTGTCTGTGGCAATAAAGAATAAACTCATTTCTGAATTTGTTTACTTGCATCCTCTTTCTTATTTTGTCAAACTTGCTAGTGGCCCATCAGTTTTGTTGATTTTCTCAAAGAACCAACTTTTGATTTTATGATTCTTTTTATTGTTCTTTTGTTCTCCCATTCATTTAACTCTGGTTTGATCTTTGTATATCTCTGCTTCTATTCGCTTTGGGATTAGTTTGCTGTTCTTTCTCAAGGTCCTTTAGGTGAGCAATTAAGTCCTTGATTTTTGCTCTTCTGTTTTAAATAGGCATCTAGGGCAATAACTTTCTCTTTCAGCACAGCCTTGGAGCATCCCATAAGTTCTGATATGTTGTGTTCTCATTTTCATTTGCCTCTAGATAGCTACTGATTTCTCTGACATTGGTTTTTTTCCTTCTGTGACCCACTGGTTGTTTAAGAGTGTGTTCCTTAATTTCTGTATATTTTTTCCATGTTTTCTTGTTGTTGAATGTGTCTTATGAAAACATTAATATTTTTCAAATTACCTGTTCTTCTGACTGTCATTCAGGAGTTCAGAATGCATGAGAAATAGGGTCTGAGTCTTAGGACTATTTTTAACATTAGGGGAAAAGCATTTTGTTGGCCAGACAGAAAACCTTAAGGCTAAGTGATTGTCCAGTCAGTTTGCCCAGTATAGTCTGTGCACATCAGTTGCAATATTCTTTCTGAATAGGGCCCCCTTTCACTTTCAAAAATATCCTGGTTTATTAACGATAGTCTATGTTTTACATTACGGTTCCTGTTAGTGTTGTACACTAACTGTCCTGTGTTTTTTAAAAAATAGTACAATTACAATAATATTCTTTCATCATGTATAACAAATGTACCACATTAATGCAAGGTCTTAAAAACAGGAGAGGCTGTATGGAAACTGTATTTTCTGCATGATTTTTCTGTAAACCTGCAACTTCTCTAATTAAAAAACAACAAAGAAAAAAATACCCTTGTTTGAGTGATAAGTTATATGGTTATCCTATATAAAGTTTAAAAAAAAATTCCACTTAAGTCAGCAGGTAAAGGAGCAGACTAAAACTTAAAGATGAAATTTTTGGGAAAAAAAAACCACTTAAATACCGGACCGAAGAGGAGCTAAGGCACCCAAAGTAAGCAGCAGTATCTAAAAAACCTAAAACATGAAGGAAGAGGAAAATGGAAATAATCAATTAAACTTTTTTTTTTTTTGCCTGGATGAGTGAAAAGAAAAGCTTCCAGTTGAGTATGTCTGAGAGATTATCCTAGTTAATGTTAGGATGAAGATTTATATAGTGTACACATCATTGCTTTGCCTTGGGAATCAGAAATGTGGAGTGTTTATTAAGTAGGGTTTCTGTTTTTCTTGAACAGGTATTTTTCTCTTATGACTTGGTTCCACTATATGATCACATTTCTTTGCATAATTTGTATTTGATATATGTATGAGTCCCCATTTTGAACAGACCATATGGAAAGCTCCACGAGTACCCTGGGAAAAAGGAATATGTGGTGATTAACCATGGGTTCTGCTATTTGTGCAGCAGGTGAACAGAGCCGTGAAATAAAAGGCAACACACAATTGTTTCATTGCCCTTATTTTGTCCTTTATTTGGTGATGCTCTACTAAGGATAAGAAAGTAAAACAAAGTAAGGAAAAGTCCCAGACAAGCAAAGAAGAGAAATGGCAAAGAGTTTTTCATAATAAAATTGAAGAAGTTAGACTATTCATTGTATCAACTTTGATATCCTGAAGAGTAAACCTGTTAAAATGAAGTTGAAAATAAGTTTATGGGTTTCTCAGGAACCCCAAAGAACCTATAGCATGTATTAAACAATGCTAGTGGCTGTTAATGATTTTGAATTTAAATTCAATTTAACAAGTATTTGTTTAATAAGTATTTTAAGTATTTGTTTAACAGGGATACATATTGGAGGCACTATTGTGAGGAATTCAAAAGAATACCAATGCTTAACTTTATAAAATTTACAGTCTGGGGAAAACAAGTCTGAAATGATCTTCTAAATGGATTGCAATATTATAGAATTCAATATATATAAATATGTAGGTGAGATAATGAGTTGACCTTATAAAATATTTTACCTATGCATCTGTTTGAAAATTTAATATTTGAGATTGTGAGAAGAGGGCTGAGTAGGGAGCTCCAGGAGTCAGTCCCTCCACTAGAACAGCTATTAAATAGGAAGTAACTACCTGAATCAACTATTTGGAAACTCTGGAGTCCAGTAGAGCACCATATAGCATCAAGGGAAGAGAAGGAGGAAGAGGCTGGTAAACTATCTAAATACCAGTAAATTGCTCTCTCCATGTGAGAGTTATCATTGTCCATCCCCACATTTGCATCAGGCAACTGTCATAACTTTTGCTAGTGCCAAAAGGGACATAAAAATCCAGTTTTTATGTCCCATAAAAATAAACCCATAAAGATCAGGGTCGGGAGGGAAGGAGAACATGGGCTGATTGCTGATCTCTGCATTACATAAGCTACTTTGGATCCCTAGGGGCCAGTTCTGAGGGCGGCTCCTTTTCCAACCTACCCTGGTCAAAGGCAGCAGAGAAGACTTGAAGATGGTATGCTTCTGGTTGCTGTCATTAGGATCTCTCCTACTTGTCCTGGCTGCCTGCCCACAAATCATCCCCTCTCTTTCTTCTCCTGCCAATCTCACCTGCTCTTTCCAGCAGGCTTGGCTTGAGCCTCCATGCTGAGGAACACAACCCTGCTTCTCCCAGGCAGCTCCCTTGGCCTCACCCTTCTCTCTCTTTGCCTCCTACCCCTGTTCCTCTCCTGCCTTCTCCCTGGGGCAGCTCGCTCTGTTCTCTCCTATCCTATAACTCTCCTACTCTCTGCCTCTCTTCCCTCCTCCACTCCCACCTCCACATCCTCTCCTGACTTCCCAGTCATTCTCTCATCCCATGTCATCATTCAGTGAAAATTGCTGTCTGACATGTTGGTCAAAAAATCTAGTGGCCATTTCTCAGCCTTAACATCTTCAACTTCCCAGCTCACGTACACCCCCACATATACCTTCCTTGTGGAAGCTCTTCCCCCTCCTGCACTGCTTCTGTTATGCTATCCCCATCTCATGTTATCCTCCTCTCTCAAATCTCACTCCCTTGGGACCTTTGTTCCCTCCCACCACAATCCTGCTCCCACTCTGCCCCTCTGATGTCCATTCCCTACATCACAGACTAACTACAGAAAACCATTTTTTGAATTTAATTAAATTTAGTTACTTAGTTCAAATAGCCCAATTGAAAAATGGGCAAGGGCTCCGAATAGACATTTCTCCAAAGAAGATATACAAAAGGCCAATAAACACATGCAAAGATGATCAGCATCATTAGTCATCAGGGAAATGCAAATCATCCACAGTGATAGAACCATTCCAGTGGGCATGGGAAAAAGTGCTTCTTCAGAGGTATGGAGGAGAGTTGAAGGACTGCATTTTCCTGGACAGCTGCTGAGGCAAGAAAGTGCAGTTTTGGCAAGGAGCCATGGAAGAAGCTCCTGATGCCCTCCCTGATCCCTTCTTCATGCCCCCCCAAGTGTAGTTTGCAGATGGCCGGCATTTCCTCTGTGGTCCCTAGCCTTGTTCTGAATGGGAAGGACTGATTGGGAAACACCTCTCTGGCATGCCCACCCCCCTCCCAAAATTTGCCTTCCTGGCAAGGCAGCTTGAGACAACAGAAGTTGTGTAAGAAATAATTGAGGTGGGCAGTCTGGGGCAAGGCTTACCTACTTTAAATCTTGCAGTGAAACACCTGGGAGAGGAAGTCTGTTTTCTGGGAAGTAGAAGGGGCATTCAAACTCCTGTAAACAGGGAACCTCCCAATGCCTATAACAGGCAGAAGCCTAGGACAGGACTCCAGCCCAGAAAAGACAGGGAGGATCCTGCGCTTTGCATTTGCTTTGTGCTACATTCCTGACAAGTGGGCTGAACTCTGAAGGAGAACACCAGCTGGTGCAAAGCCAATTTGCAAAATCAGTGAAAGGAAATTTTTGTTTAGATCTGCTTGGTTTTGTAAGCTCTTGAAACTCAAGAAAATCTCTCATATCATTAGCTGGATACACACTCAAGAAAGGGACATCTCAGAGAATAAATCCCAGGGTTAACATTTTAAACATACAGCATGCAACTAAAAAATACAAGACAAACAAAGAAATAGAAAATGATAGCCCATGCAAAGGAAGAGGATAAAAATCCAGAAAACATCAATGGAGAAGATAAGACTATTGTCATATTAAGCAAAGATTTTAAAAAATGATCTCCAAAAGCTTGAGAAGATGAAGAAAAATACCTAAAAGAACTAGAGGATGTCAGGAAAACAATGAATGAGCAATATGAGAATCTCAGTAAAGAGATAGAAATTTTAAAAAAGAACCAAACAGGGAAGTGGGGCAAGATGATGGTCTAGTTAATCCTCTAGAGCAGCAAGTAACTAGCCAGGAGCTGTCTGGAACAACTGTTTGGGGAGCATCGATGACTGTACACACATTGTACACTTGTCTGGAATAGGAAAGGCTGAGATCACGCCTGAGAGCTCATGCTGAGAAATGTGAGTAAAACCCCCAAAAACCAGAGGCTGGCATCCCACCTGTACTGGCACAGCAGGCTCAGTTGGAAACACTTGCCTGTGGGAAAAAGAAGAGGCCTCTTCTGGAACAAGGGAGGGCAGTCTAGCCAAGCTTCAGTTGTGGTTGTAATTAACAAATTTGGTCTGCTGAATACAAGCTCCAAGCATAGATAAACCAAGCACAAGCAGAGAAGAAATCCTGAGTTTTCTCTTGGCAGAAAGGATGTGGGACTGATGAGAAGAAAAAACAAAAATGAAAACAAAATCTGAGACTTTTATAGTCAGCCCAGCTCAGAATACTGGAAAAGGGCTGTACCCCAAGGCACATAGAACCAGGTACCAAATCCAGCTATTGATAGGCAGACCTTAAGGGCTGGGGACCAGCTCTGAAAAGGGATTTTTTTTTTTTTTTAAATGTTCTAAGTAGCTCATCAGAGAAAGCCTCAGGCATTTTCAGTTGTCAGCCCTGAACCAGGCAAGGGCAGAGTTAAGATCAGTCTGTTACTGGACAAAGGTGGTGAATTCTTTTGCCAGATGCACTCAAAGGATCAATTCCTGAGACACTGGGGTTTCAAAGAGAGAAAAAGTTTATTACTAGGCATGTAGCAGGAGATCACATGGCCTATTGGCCAAAAATCTGTCTCCCCAAATTGCAGTAATTCTGATAGTTTTATAGAATTAAGAGGTGGGCAGTTTAAGCTTAAGCTACTGCGCATGTCAGGCAGGCTGATTTTGGTTAGATCCAGTCTCAGTTATCAAAACACCTTTGGACTTGGAGTGAGTTAGTTCCGACCCAAGACCCTTCCTTAGTAATCACTAAAGACAGAGGCTCTCTTTAGTGATTACAAGACTCTAAAGTTGTAAAACTGGATAGATGGTGTCCTGGTTTGCTAGCTGCTGGAATGCAACACACCAGAGACGGATTGGCTTTTAATAAAAGGGGATTTATTTTGTTAGTTCTTCAGAGGAAAGGCAGCTAACTTTCCACTGAGGTTCTTTCTTACGTGGGAAGGCCCAGGCTAATCTCTGCTGGCCTTCCCTCCAGGCCTCTGGGTTCCAACAACTTTCCCTGGGGTGATTCCTTTCTGCATCTCCAAAGGCCTGGGCTGAGCTGCGAGTGCTGAGATGAGGTATGCCGAACTGCTTGGGCTGTGCTACATTGAGCTCTCTCATTTAAGCACCAGCCAATTAAGTCAAACATCATTCATTGCAGCAGGCATGCCTCCTAGCTGACTGCAGATGTAATCAGCAACAGATGAGGTTCACGTACTATTGGCTCATGTCCGCAGCAACAAAAGTAGGTGCCTTCACCTGGCCAAGTTGATAACTGAATCTAACTACCACAAATGGGTACAAATGAAGGTTAGACACAAGGATTTTACATTCTCAGGGGTGGAAGATAGAGGCTATACAATCATTACAGAGATCAAGGAGCTGGATTACAATTTAGAGATTTCAGGTATTTCCCTCTGTCTACTAGAAAACAAAAAGGAATATCTATATAACAATTCTTTCCCTCTCATTTGATAATTATCTGTCAATCTTGAGGGATATTTGGGTGACAACTCTTCTAACTGCTTCAGGGATGAAAAGGGGCATTGCCATTAAGGGGCAGAGGGATGTAACAATGAAACTGCTTGTTATTCTTGGAGATTCTGATATTTCTGGGTTTCAGAGCTTCTGTGGCATTGGATCAAGCTGGAGGTTTTAAGTCTCCATAAAACCAACTTAATAAGTGAAATTTTATAGAGCCCAGGAGATCTTTCAGGGTTTCCAGGAATACTGTTTGTCATGGTCAGGTTCATGGGTCAACTTGGCCAAGTGATGGTACCTGTTTGTTTGGTTGGGCAAGTGCTGGCCTGTCTGTTGCTATGAGGACATTTCATAGAATTAAATCATGATCACGTTGGCCAAATCCACAGCTGATTCCATTCGTATTCAGCCAAGGGGAGTGTCTTCTGCAGTGAATGATGCTTAATCTAATCACTGGAAACTTTTTAAGGAGGCGTCAGAAGAGATAGGCTCTCTTCCTGCTTCAGCTGGTGAGCCTCTCCTGTGGAGTTCATCCAGACCCTCCATCGGAACCGTCAGCTTCACAGCATACCTTACAGATTTTGGACTCTACTTTCCCATGGTTACATGAGACACTTTTATAAATTTTATACTTATGAATATTTCCTGTTGATTCTGTTTCTCTAGAGAACCCTAATACACTGTTGGTTGGGGTTTGCCATTATGTGGCAGTTTGCAATATCTGGCTGAAACTTGTATATGAGTAACCTCCAGAATGATATCTCAACCCAATCTGAAATCTCTTAGCTATTGAAACTCGATTTCTTTTTCCCCTCTTGGTCAGTTAACCCATGATGTCAGGGCCAGGCTCATCCTTGGGACTTATATCTTATGATGCCAGGGCAAATGTGCCATGATGCCAGAGCCAGATTTACACCTCTGGAAATTATATCCCATGTGGGGAGGAAGGTCAGCATTTGGCTTAAAGAGAGACTTTGCAAATACTTTTTCATTTTCTGTCCAAAATACTCAAATTTATCATGGTATAAGATTAACTTGTACAGAATATTAAGATTTTATTCCTTATTGTAAGTTCTATATCAGATAAATTTGAATTAGATTGTTTAAATAAACTGACTAGAAAGATTAAATTAGACAGGGTGTTACAGAAAATGTAAATTTTGGATGAAAAAACATTTTTCTTTCTGTCTCACAAAAACATTAAAACTTTAAAATACACATGATATATTTTTACCTTGCGTATCAATTTACCTCAGTTTAAAGCAAATCAATTTCATCATATCTTTAATCAGAGTTTGATCTTTGACCATTTTTTTTAACAGTTACTTTATGGACTTATGCTGACTTTCAGAGCTGCAAAACTAAATCTTGAGTCTCAGTTATCATAAGATACTAAAAGTTCCAGGGAACTACCAGATTATACAAAGAACAAAGCATTTCAGAATTTAAATATAACAGTTAAAGCTTACAATCTAAGCTCTAATTTTTATAAGCATTTTAAATGAAGCTACTTTTAGAAATGAAAACGTTAGACTGTTGTTTTATATTGACACCCCATAACAGAGGTTTTGTTCTGTTTCCCTTTACACATTTACCAGAGTTATGTTAATAGATAAAATATAATTTATCTTTCTTTTAAAGTCTTTCCTTGTTACAGATAGAGCTCTGACTTATACCTGAGCACATACACTTTTAGAGAAGTATTAGAAGCAAGCAGTGCAACTGACAAGTAAATTTGGCAGTTTCTATGATCTGTAGCTTTTTGTTTTTTTTTTTTTAAGAATAACTGAAACCATGACTAACAACATTATATCATTGTTCAACATCATATAGATCCGTATCAGGATATAACATAGATAGTGAGAACATTGTCAAACTTTTAGGAATTTTATACAATCTCTAAATACATGAATAATATTATTTTACCTAAGCAAATTTAACCAGCAACAGGATACAGAATCTCTTTCACCCAGTGTAATACTTCCAGAATACCTCCTATGCAATATGTTAAACTATTTTAGCTCATTACATTTACAAAGTGAAAGAACAAATTATTTATGACAGTTTTTCCCTTAACAGTGAGAAGACATGTCTTCTGAAAGAAAGGATGATAAGGCCAACATAAAATTAACAAAGATATTATTCTGTTGTAAAAATCTTTGTTTTCTAGACAGAGTACTTGGATAATTAAGAAAAACTTTTTTTTTTTTTTTTTTAACTTTAAGAGCAGGTTAACAATCCATGTTATTTTAACAGGGGAGAAACTAAACTTTAGTTTTGCATGAACACCTTATTTAACAGGAAAGCTTTCTTTTTTTGAAATATATAATAAACAGACTTATTAAATTTTAGTCAGCACTGACTCTGACATACAGAATTCACTTTTATAAACTCCTTTTTTACAATCTCTATATTCATTCAGGGCTATAGTCAACAATGGCTATAACAAACAAAGTCACTTCTAACTCTCTATCACTTTCTGCATCTATTAAAGTCTTGTAGTCAATGCTTAGTCACAGAATGTTTGTAAGAAAATGGCAGCCTCAATATGATAGGATGGCATGAGTTTTAGTATTATAATGAAGTATAGGTGACCTGTAGGTTTGAGTCTAAACAACTGCATATGTCAGGCAGGCCCATTTTGGTTATATAACAGTCTCAGGTATCAAGATAACTTTGGGCTTGGGGTGGGTTAGTTCTGAACTGACCCAAGACCCTTCATTAATAAAGTATTAGGGGCTGCCTTTAGTGATTACAAGACTCTAAAGTTGAGAAACTGGATAAATGGGTAAAATTGAAGGTTAGTCACAAGGTTTTTACAGTCTCAGGGGCAGAAGATAAAGGCTATACAATCATTATCAGAGATCAAGGAGCTGGATTGCAATTTAGAGATTTCAGGTATTTCCCTCTGTCTACTCCAATATATAAGAAAGCAAAAAGAAATACCTATAGAATGATTCATTAATCAAAGTTATCCCTTAAATCCTAATTTCTCAGTTAGAGTCTGAGAGTCAAAGTAACAAGTCAAATAAAGGAGTTAATTACTTAAAGGGCTTATTGTCCCAGGAGAAGGGGAGAGTAGGTCCCAGTTCAAGTGGCTGCCTTCAATTAGAGAATTCAAACCTCAAGGGCTAAGCCCTAAACCCATCTTCTACATCAGCCTCTGTATCAATTACACCCACAGCAGCTGTAGGCTCAGCTTAGAATTAAATGTGCTGCACCACTTATACCAATGAAGAGTTGCAGGCTGAAAAGAATAGGAAAAGCTGGGAAAGATAGGAAAAGCACAGAGTGTAGAGGCTTTCTAGAGACTTCTGACAATCTTTTGGATCTCATCTCTGGGGAAGGTTATACTTATTATACCCTCCTCTTGAGACCTTGGCCTGTTTTGTCTGGGAAAATCTCACTGGGGTAATGATATCTGGGGAGAGCATCCTAAAAAAAAAGAAGGTTTCATTTAGGGCAAGAACCAGAAAAACAAGAGTTGAAAAATTCTGACAGTTAATAGAAATGATGATAGAGGTCTACAATAAGTTGAACTGAACACCCCCCCCCCCAAAAAAATAAACAGATACAGAACAAAGCCAACCAATAAGAAAACCCTAGGTAAAAGAGTGAAAATGACTTCCAGAATAAACTAATCGAGGAAATCAGATGCCAAGACACCAATAAAAAGTACAAGTTATATTCAGGAGAATGAAGATATGACACAGTCAAAGGAACAAACTAACACATCAAATGAGATACATAAGTTGAAACAACTAATTAATGTTCAACCAAACATGCTAAAACAAGTGAAAAAATCAATGAGTGGAGGGAAGATATGGCAAAAAAGATGAAGAACATGAAGACATTAGGTGACTATAAAAAAGAGCTCAAAAGCTTGAAAAAATAACAAATGGCAGAACTTATGGGAATGAAAGGCACAATAGAAGAGATGAACAATACAATGGAGACTTAACATCAGGATATTTGAAGAGGCAGAAGAAAAAATTAGTGAACAAGAGTATAGGACATCGAAATCCTATGCACAAAAGAACAGATAGGGTAAAGAATGGAAAAACATGAGCAGGGTATCAGGGAATTAAATGAAAACATGATTCACACAAATATATATGTTATAAGTGTCCAAGAAGGAGAAAAGAAGGGAAACAGGCAGAAAGAATAATGGAGGATATAATTACCAAAAATCTCCCATCTCTTATGAAAGACCTAAAATTACAGATCCAAGAAGAGCAGCATACCTCAAGCAGAACAGATCCACATAGACCTTCTCCAAGACACTTACTAATATGATTGTCCAATGTAAAAGACAAAAAGTTCTGAAAGTTTTGAGAGGAAAGTGATCCATCACATAAAAGGGAAGCTTGATAAAGCTATGTGCAGATTTCTCAGCAGAAACCATAGAGATGAGAACACTGTGGTATGATATATTTAATAATCTCAAAGTGAAAAGCTGCCAACCAAGAATTCTATACCTGTCAAAACTGTCATCTCAAAAATAAGGAGAGTTTAAAATATCCTCAGACAAAGAGACACTGAGAGAGTTTGTGACTAAGAGATTGGCTCTACAAAAAATACTAAAGGGAGCACTACAGGAAGATAGGAAAAGATAGGAGAGAGAAGTGTGAAGAAGATAGTAAAAATAAAGACTATCAGTGAGGGGGAAAAGAGAAAAATAATATAAACATACAATTCAAAAGACAAAATGGTGGAAGAAAGTACTGCCTTTATAGTAATAACATTAAATGTTAATGTATTAAACTCCCTAATCAAAAGACATAAAATGGCAGAATGGATTAAAAAAAGGATCCACTATATACTGTCTACAAGAGACTCACTTTAGACTCAAGGACAAAAACAAATTGAAAGGGAAAGGTTGCAAAAAGATATTTCATGCAAGCAATAACCAGAAAACAGCTAGGATAACTGTAATAATATCTGACAAATTATGCATTAAATGTAATACAATTAAAAGAGACAAAGAAGGACACTGTGCATTAAAAAAGGAACAATTCATCAAGAACAATCATAATATTTATAACAATCATAAATATTAATGCACCAAGCCATATTGCCCCAGAAAACATGAGGCACACACTAACAACACTAAAGGGAGAAAGAGACACCTCTACAATACTAGTTGGAGACTTCAGTACACCACTCTTATAAATGGGTAGAATATTTAAACAGAGGTTCAATAAGAAACAGAGATTTTGAATAATATGATAAATTAATTAGACAGACATTTACAGAACATTACACCCTACAACAGCAGGAAACACATTTTTCTCAAGTGCTCATGGATCATTCTCCAGGACAGACCACATGTTGAGTCACAAAGCAAGTCTCAATAAATTTAAAAAGACTAAAATTATACAAAACAGTTACTCACATCATAATGGAACAAAGTTAGAAATCAATAACAGGTGGAAGCATGGAAAATTCACAAATATATGAAGGCTGAACAGCACACTCTTAAACAATCAGTGGAGCAAGGAAGAAATTACAAGAGAAATAAGTAAATATCTTGAGGCAAATGAAAATAAAAACACAATATATCAAAATTTATGGGATGCAGCAAAGGCAGTACAGAGAGGGAAATTTATTGCCCTAAAGGCTTATATTAAAAAAGAAGAAAGAGTAACATTCAAGGAATTAACTGTTCATCTTAAACAACCAGTGGGTCAAGAAAAAAATTACAAGACAATTCAGTAAATATCTCAAGGCAAATGAAAATGAAAACATAATACATCAAAACATATGGGATGCTGCAAAAGCGGTGCTGAGAGGGAAATTTATTGCTCTAAATGCCTATATTAAAAAAAAAGAAAGAACAAAATTTGAGGAATTAGCTGTTCACCTAGAGGAAATAGATAAAGAAGAGCAAACTAACTGCAGAGCAAACAGATGGAAAGAAATAACAAAGATTAAAGCAGAAAAAAAAATGAAATTGAGAACATGAAAACAATAGAGAGAATCAACAGAACCAGAATTTGATTCTTTGAGAAAATCAATAAAATCAGTGAACCCTCAGCTAGGCTAACGAGAGAGAGAGAGAGAGAGAGAGAGAGAGAGAGAGAGAGAGAGAGAGAGAGAGAGAGAGAGAGAGAGAAAGGGTACAAATAAATAAAATCAGAAATGGGAGAGGGGACATAGCTACTGACCCTGCAGAAATATAGGAGATGATGAGAGAATACAATCGGCAACTATTTGCCCAAAAGTGGACAATGTAGACAAAATGGACAACTTCCTAGAAAAGCATGAACAACCAACAGGGGCTTGAGAAGAAATAGACAACCTCAATAAACCAGTCACAAGTAAAGAGATTGAATCAATCGTCAAGAAACTTCCAAAAAAGTAAGTCCAGAACCAGGTGGTTTCATATGTGAATTCTACCAAGGATTCAAGCAAGAATTAGTACCAATTACAAGAAAAGAAAACTACAGACCAATCTCTTTAATGAGTATAAATACATAAATCCTCAAAAGTATACTTGCAAATACAATTCAGTGACACATTAAATTATACACCATGACCAAATGGGATTTATTGCAGGTATGCAAGGATAGTTCATGCAAGAAATCATTAATATAAGACACCACATCAATAAATCAAAGCAGAAAAACCACAATGGATAGGAATAGAAGGGAACATCCTCAACATGATAAAGGGAATATATGAAAAACCCACGGCTGACATCATATTCAGGAAGAAAGTTTGAAAGCTTTCCCTCTGAGATCAGGAACAAGACAAGGATGCTCACTGTCACCATTGTTATTCAACATTGTGCTGGAAGTTCTAGTTAGAGCAATTAGACAAGAAAAGCAAAACCATCCAAATTGGAAAGGAGAAAGTAAAAGTTTCACTGTTTGCAGATGACATGATACTATATGTTAAAAATCTTGAAAAATCTATTGCAAAGCTACTAGAGCTAATAAATGAGTACAGCAAATTGGCAAGGTACAAGATTAACACTCAAATATCAGTAGTATTTTTTTGCACTAGTAATGGGCAGTTTGAGGAGAAAATCAAGAAAAAATCCATTTACAAGAGCAACCAAAAGAATCAAATATTTAGTAATAAATTTAACCAAGGCCACAAAAAATCAACAAGAAATTGCTAAAAGAAATCAACGAAGATTTAAGTAAATGGAAGGACATACTAGTCATTATTGAAGTCAATTTAAAAAAAAAAGATTTTTTTTAATTTTAAGTTTTATTGGTAAAACTTAACATACAAACATTCTTAATATACAAGCATTTCATACATAGTGTACAATGAATGGCTCACAATATCATTGCATAGTTGTATATTCGTCACCATGATCATTTTTTTTTGAACATTTGCATCATCCAGAAAAAGAAACAAAAAGCTCAAATATACCATACCCCTTACCTCTCCCTCTCATTGACCACTAGCATTTCCATCTACCCAATTTATTTTAATCTTTGTTCCCTCTATTATATATTTATTTATTTGCATGGGCAGGCACCGGAAATCGAACCCAGGTCTCTGGCACAGCAGGCAAGAACTCTGCCACTGAGCCACTGTTGCCTGCCCCATTTGTTTATTTTTTTAATACATATTTTTTTACTCATTTGTCCATACCCTAGCTAAAGATTTTCACAATCACAAGGTTTTCATAATCACACAGGCACATTGTAAAAGCTATATCATTTTACAGTCATCTTTAAGGAACAAGGTACTGGAACATAGCTCTACGGTTTTAGGTACTTCCCTCTAGCCACTCCAATACACCATAAACTAAAATGGGGATACCTATATAATGCATAAGAATAACCTCTGGGATAACCTCTCAGCTCTGTTTGAAGTCTTTCAGCCACTGACACTTTATTTTTTCTAATTTCTCTCTTCCCCCTTTTGGTCAAGAAGGTTTTCTCAATCCCTTGATGCTGGGTCCTGTCTTGCATTTTGCTTCTCCAGTCATTGTTGAAGTTAAAAATTTAAAAAACAATCATGTATGTAGTTATATAAACATGGACCATGAAGTCAACTTGTTTTACTAAAAATCAGAAGTACTTTCATTCTTGCTTTCTGGGCTCTCTAGAATGAAGAAGAATTTGGAAAATAATTAACTGGAATGTTGTAGGTGTTAAATTTTTTTTAGAAAATGAATCAGTGACTACTATAACAGCATTTTAATGGTTTAATAGCTTTCTTTGAAGCATGTGGCATATGGGTCTCTATAAACTACAGGATGCTAGCAAGATAGTTCTAGTTTGGTGAAAATTATTCCTGTGTATTCTTTTCAAGAAAAAAAAAAGGAATATCAATGAGAGGACTAGAGAACATCGTTCTGGAAGAGTCTCACCAATAAAGTGGATGAGATTGAGAGATAAGTGCGTTGTTCCTGAGAGTGTATAGAGTGGAGATAACAGCAACCAAAGCGAAGGGAAGGAAGGCAAATGAAACCAGGAAAAAAGACAGCCATGTAAAAGATCTTCTCAGGACAATTGAAGACTATTTTTTAAACAAATTAAATATTACTTTGTGGGAGCAGGAAGTTATTCCCCCACTTTCTGCTAGTATTTGAACATATATTTGATTTGTTTTACAGAAAACTCTAAAACCTGATGGCTATACAAATGAACAATAGTTGTTAACTCTCTATGGGGAAACAAGGTACAATGTAAGTGATGCAAGTTGCCTATTTAACCACTATTAAAGGATCTGATTTAAAATAATTGCCTATTGAAGGTGGAAATTTAATTTGGTTATATCACAGAATTAACTCAACAACCTCTGAATAAAGGTCACTTATGACATTGAAGAGTATAAATTGCTAATTAATACTTTATGTTAAAATTGAGTTACTTAAGATTTTGAAGAAATGTTTAATGAAATAGTTACGGATACTAAGATTTCAAATTACTTTGATTTCTAAAGGTAATAAAACCCAAGGAAGGAAATTTCAACCACTAACTTTTAAAGTCTGTTTTAGAAAGATGAGTGAGGGTTAATTAGAACAAATTTCTATTACCTTAGAAGTGCATTTGCTGATTAAATACAAAGAACTTAAAATGTGATGCTGGCATGCTTGACTTTCCCTTCACGAGTTTTAATTAAATGAAAGAAGCAGAGAAATAAGAATCCTCTGGAATTTGTAATCTAAGAGTTTGAATCCTTTGCTTGTGTAGTAAAGAAGCTCTAACTCTGGTGCTTGGTGGCCAGGGTGTGTTGCTTCCCTGTTGGCTGGGGTGGAGAGGAGATGGGTCACAGAGGCAGAGCCCTCCGGACTAGGAATTGTTGAGCAACAGTTTTATAGGTATGAGATCCTAATGAAATTGGACATGTGGAAAAGTGTTCTACAGATAGAAGAAGAAATTGCAACATCTTTTGATACTTCCTATGTGCCAAGCTCTATGATATGAGCTTTCATATATATATATATATATATAATATATATAAGTAGTTTATTTAATAGGCACAGTGATCTAAAAAGTCAAGTAAGGAGAAAACTGTGAATCACAGACAAGATCGTTTGCTCAAGTTCAAGAGTTAGTATCCAGATTGCACTCAGTGCTGTGTGATTGTGGAGTCCATACTGCTTTCTAGAATATTCCTAGAAGTAAAGGTGTCTGAGGTATGATACAGAAAATTATAAGAAGGTGTTTAAAAAGAGGTAATTAAAATATGGCTAGTTAATAGTTGGAAACTATCCACACTACTGAAAATAATTTTTGGATGTTAATTTATTAAATTTTTCATTTGTTCAACAAATCTATTTTTACTGGATGTTTGTTACGTGCTGGACATTGTACTAAGCTCAGTGGTGAATAAAGTAGATATGTTCCCTATTTTAACCTATGATATCACTTTAGAGTGGGCAGCCAATCTCTGATTTGTTTATTTTAAACAAATTGAGATTTAACTAGTAAATGAAATTTAAGCCAGATTTTGTTTTCTTTCATTAGGCAAATTTGTGAATTTCATAAAAATATCTGATGTGGCAGGAGTAGAAGGGTAACAGTCAAGGGTTCTTAAAGTGGAGAAAAATATAGCCATCACTAGACAAGTACTCACTGATATACTACATCAGTGAAATCTTCAAATTTAAAAACAATGAAAGATGGTTGTAACACTGACCAAGTATTCATATGCAAAGCTCTATGTACTGTTTGCTATATTCCTTTAGTTTACTTTCATTATGTTCTGTATCTATTTCTTCAATGGGGTTCCTGGAAGCGGCTCATCTCTGCTGTGGTTTAATCGATTTTCTAAGTTAGTAGTGTGTGTGTGTGTATAATTTTTTGAGGGGAGGGATGGGGAGCTGAGGGGTTCATTGAAGTTGTTGGAAAACCACCAGTCTAGCTCAATGGCCACTGTCCACTCATCCGGGTTACATCAGTATTAATAGGGAAGAAATAATCATAGATCAGATCAAATCAAATCAAATCAATAACTATTTGCCAAATAAGTAATACATGCCTGGCATTGTGCTATAAACACTTATAATATAGTTAAGGAGCAAGCATACATAAATACCTCTGAAATTACGTAGAATAAGATTAATTTGAAAAGAAGCATCACAGACAAGTTCAGAAGGGGCTAGACAACTCAGGTAAAGTTTTATGGAGGTAAAGGTTCTGATTATGGCTTTGAAGTATGTGTCACCTTTGGATAGATAGCCAAGAGCAGAGATAAAAGTCATGGAACTGGCATTTTGCACCACACTTGCATCATCTGGCACTGAATTTTGCACTACATTCAGAAGAGCAAGGGTATGGCCTACCATTTAGAACATGGCATAACTTTTTGCTTTTGTTCAGTTATAATTTTGGAATGTTTATACTAGAAACTCTTTGTATCATTATAATTTCAATGTTTGAACTTCCAGATAGGAACTACCACAGTACCAACTGTAAAACCTAAGTTTTTACTGAATATCATTGTGTGGAAGGGGAAAAAAGTGTTCCATAAGATAAAATTTAATTCCCCCCATAATTTACATTTTAATTTCATCCCAAAACTTCCTTCATAAATCTTTAACCTTTCTGCAAGAATTTGATAAAGAGAGAAAATAAGCATAGAAATTCCATAAATGTAAATAGCTTCAGTATTTTGATGAGTGTTCCTTATGCCCTGAAATCTTGGTAATTATTCTATAGTGCCAAGGAGATTGCTAATTGCATTGAAAGAGTTGATAATGGCAGCTCAATAGTGTATTAGTTTCCCAGTTGCTAAAGCAAATACAATACAATGGTTGGCTTAGCAACAGGAATACATTGGTTTATGATTTCTGAAGCTAGAAAGCTTGCTTCTCCTTGGTTGGTATGTTCTGCTGTCTGGCAATCTTTTGGGTTCCTAGGCTTTTCCACCACATAGCATTTTTTACATGGCAGCGTCTCCTCCCTTCATTCATGAGTCCGATTGACTTCTAGCTTCTGGCTGCTCCCTGTGGCTTCTCCTTCTGTGTTCATTTTCCTTTTCTTATGGGGACTTTGGATCAGGGCTTAACTAATAACGTCTTCAAAGATCCTACTTACAAATAGGTTCACACTCACAGGACCAGGATTTGTGCCCTGAATATGTCTTTTGTGGGGGACATGATTAAATTCCCAACAAATAGTTTTAAAATTAAAAAATATATATTTTAGGGAAATCTTTAGAGAAACAAAATAAGAAATTGTTTGCTGTGATTATGCTTGTAGGTTTTCTGAATTCTTAAAACTAGAAAGTCAAAGACAGACACTCACACCTGTACTTTGAAAATATTGTAATGCTGCTTTTGATAACTTTGCTCTGAGTCATTCCTAGGAAATTGTGATTTATGATCATTTCCCATCACTATTTATGTTCAGTAGATGCTGTTCAATGTGGGGAAAAGATGATTCTGCTGTATCTTGCTTAGGGAACAAAATAACAGAAAAGATGACGCTACAATCTATTCCTTACCAACCATTTGAGCTAATATTTATAGTGTAGCAGGTAGCCCCTGCTTGCCCAAGCCATTTCCTCTCACAGCAGGCAGGTCCCTGTTTACTCAGCCATTCCTCCTTTGAGACGCCTCCCTGGCCCCGAAGATGGTTGAAACTGCACGTAGACAGGATAGTTGCCCTGGGAACGGTTGAAACTGCATGTAGGCAGGACAAGAAAAATTCCTGTAGAGACCCCTCCCCTTCTGTACATCGGCATGTAGCCAAGCACTTCCCTTAAAACCCTGTGACAACCCCTGTTGAGGGCTCGGGCTTTCAGAGGTGACTTGGCTGAGCCCTGTGCACACGGACTAATGAATCTTACTTCCTGAAACTTCGGATCCTCGATCCTGGTTCATCCAGTGTTTTGTGTAATGTTCCTGGAGGTTTGCAGCCTTGTCTCTGGTTTTGTGCAACGTTTCTGTCATGAATTACTGATAGCCTTGTAATTTTACCAGAAGTGCTTAATACTTTTGTAAACATTTTTCTTATTTAATGCCCATTCTCCTCATTGCTAATGTAAAATTGTGTTTTTAGGAGATATCATTTCCCATTATGTACTTTTTTGATGGCACCTGTTATATAGAATGCCACTTTTATTTGTTTTGTAGAATCTATTTATCTCCACCTCTATTAAATTTTTTTTAACATATTTGATTATGTAATCTTTGCTTTCCGTTGTTTGTTTTTCTATACAAATTAATAGTTAATATATAATTTTTATGGCAGGACTTTCTTAATATCATATCTCATGGCGATGGTTATTAAGGCCACCATTTTTTCCCCAGTACCTAGGGTGAATGTATGTAATACTTCTAGCCATTATTATCTAGAATAAATATATCCTAAAGCTTCCTCTTTTAACTATTCACCTATATAGTTTAGTGCTGTTGATTACATTCACAATAATGTGCTGCTATGACATCTCTGCATTTCCAGACATTTACAATTAACCTAATAAAAAATTCTGCACAAATTAAACATCAGTTCCCCATTGTCTACCCTCGTTGTATCTCCTGGTAATCAATATTCTAGATTTTAACTCTTTAAGTTTGCTTATTATAATTAGTACTTATTATTGAGATCATACAGTATTTGTCTTTTTGTGTCTGACTCATTTCACTTGACAGGTTGTTCTCAAGGATCACCCATGTTGTCACACGCATCAGCACTTCAGTCCTTCTCACAGCTGAATAATATTTCATTACATGTATATACCACATTTTCTTTATGTTTATTGATTGATGACGCCTGAATGGGTTGCTTCCATCTTTTGGCAATTTTGTGAATAATGCCACTATGAACATAGTTGTGCAAATATCTATTCATGAGCTACTTTCAGTTCTTCTATGAAAATATCTAACAGTGGGATTGCCAGATCATAGGGTAATTCTATACTTACCTTTCTGAGGAACCACCGAACTGTCTTTCACAGGATCTACACCATTTTACATTCCCACCAACAGTAAATAAGTGCTCCTACTTCTATATATCTACTCCAACACATGAAATTTTCTGTTTTTTCTAGTAAATGTATAATGATATCTCATTGTGGTTTTGATTTGCATTTCCCTAATCACTGGTGATGTTGAGCATCTTTTCATGTGCTTTTAAGCTATTTGTATTTTCTCTTTGGAGAAATGTCTATTCAAGTCTTTTGCCCATTTTTAAATTGAGCTGACTTTTATTGTTGAGTGTGGGATTTCTTTATATATTCTGGATATTAAACTGTTATCACATATGTAGTTTCCAAATATTTTCTCCATTGAGTAGGCTGCCTTTTCACTTTGACAGAGTCTTTTGAAGCAGAAAAGTATTTAATTTTGAAGAGGTCCCACTTAACTATTTTTTTCTTTCATTGCTTGTACTTTGGGTGAAACATCTAAGAAACCTTTGCCTACCACAAGATTTTGAAGATGGTTTCCTACATTTTCTTCTAGGTGTTGTATGATACTGGCTCTTATATTTAGATTTTTGTTTCATTTTGAATTAGCTTTGTATGAGGTGTGATATAGGGGTCCTCTTTCATTCTTTCTCTTAGAGATATCCAGGTCTCCAAGTACCATTTGTTAAAGAGACAGTTCTATCTCAGTTGAGTGGACTTGGCAGTCTTATCAAAAATCAATTGACCATAGGACGTGAGGGTCTAATTCTGAAATATTAATTTGATTCCATTTTTCAATATACCTATCTCTATGCCAGTTATCATGCTACTTTGATTACTTAGCTTTGTGATATGCTTTAAAGTTAGGAAGTGGAGTCTGCCAATTTCATTCTTCCTTTTCAAGATGTTTTTGGGGCCCCTTACCCTTCCAAATAAATTTGATAATTGACTTTTCCATTTCTACAAAGTAGGCTGTTGGAGTTTTTATTGGTTTTGCATTGAGTTGTAAATCAGTTTGGGTAGAATTGACATCTTACCTATATTTAGTCTTTACTCCTTGAACATGGAATATCCTTCCAATTATTTAGTTCTTTGATTTCTTTTAGCAAGAAATTTTGCAGTTTTCTGGGCACAGGTTCATTTATATCTAAGTTAAGTTTATTCTTAGATATTTGATTCTTTTATTTGCTATTATAAATGGAATTTTTTTCTTGATTTCCTCTTTAGATTGCTCATTACTAGTGTATAGAAACTACTGATTTTTGTGTGTTGATCTTGTTTCCCATCACTTTACTGAACTCAGTTATTAGTTCTAGTAGCATTGTAAATTTTGGGGGACTTTCAATATATTGGATCTGCAAATAGAGAAAATTATACTTCTTCCTTTCCAATTTGGATGACTTTTATATCTTTTTCTTGCCTAACTGCTCTAGCTAGAACTTCTAGCACAGTGTTGAGTGAGAGTGGTGCCAATGAGCGACCATGTTTTGTTCTAGATCTTATAGGGAGAGCTTTCAATTTTTCACCATTGACTATGATGTTAGCTGTGGGTTTTTCTTACATACCCTTTATCATGTTGAGGAAGTTTCCTTCTCTTCCTGCTTAAAAAAGTTTTTTATCAAGAAAGTATGTTGGATTTTTGTCAAATGCCTTTTCTACATCAGTTGAGATGATATTTTTTTCCCCTTTGATTTGTTAATGTAGTATATTGCATTAATTAATTCCTTTGTTGAACCATACTTGCAAACTTGGGATAAAACCCACTTGATCATGATCTATGATTCTTTTAAAGTGCTGTTGGATTTAATTTGAAAGTATTTTTTGAGGATTTTTGCATCTATATTCATTGGAGAAATTGGTCTGTAAGTTTCTTTACTTATAGTATCTTTATCTGGACTTGGTATTAGAATGGTGTTGCCCTCATAGAATGAGTTAGGTAGTATTCCCTCCTATTTTGGAAGAGTTAGAGCAGAATTTGGATTACTTCTTGGGATAATTGATAAAAATCACCTGTGAAACCATCTGGTATGAACTTTTCTTTGTAAAGAGTTTGATGACTGAGTCAATCTCTTTACTTGTAATTGGTCTGTTGAAATCTTCTATTTCTTCTAGAGTCAGTGTAGATTAGTTGTATGTTTGTAGGAATTTGTCTGCTTCATATGGGTTGTCTAATTTTTTGGTGCACAGTTGTACATAGTATCTTCTTTTTTATTGTGAAAAATAACATATATACAAAAAACAATAAATTTCAAAGTATACTGCAATGATTAGTTATAGAACAGATTTCAGAGTTGGTATGGGTTACAGTTCCACAATTTTAGGTTTTTCCTTCTATCTGTTCCAAGACACTGGAGATAAAAGAAATATCAATATAATGATTTAGTAGTCATACTCATTTGTTAAATGCTAACTTTTTTTGTTATAACTCCACCTTCTCCTTTGATGTTTCTTGCAATCTTTAGGACTATTTGGGTTATGCCTATTACATTTCTAACTTTTGCTTGTTGGAAAGGGCTGTTGATAGTATGGGATAGGGGGATGGAACTAATTGATGAGAGACTGGCTGCACTGGGTTTCAGGATTCATCTGGCCTAGGAACCCATCTGGAGGGTGTACTTTCTGGAAAGTAATCATACTGCATGGAACCTTTGTAGAATCTCCGATAGAGCCCTAGGTGTTCTTCAGGATTGGCCGGAATAGTTTTGTTGGTGTTTGGCAAACCATGGTAAATAGCAATATCTAGCTGAAGCTTGTATAACAGTAGTCTCCAGAATAGCCCTTCTACTCTATTTGAACTCTCTCAGCCACTGATATGTCATTTTGTTACAATTCTTTCCCCCCTTTTGGTCAGGAAGACATTGTTGATCCCACAGTGCCAGGGCCAGGCTCATCCCTGGAACTCATATCCCACATTGAAGGGAGTCTTACCCTCCCTGAATGTCATGTCCCATGTAGGGGGCAGGGTAATGATTGTACTTGCAGAGTTGGGCTTAGAGAGAGAGAGGCCACATCTAAGAAACAAGAGAGGTCTTCTGGAAGTTCTTAGGCATAACTATTGGTAGGCTTAGGCTCTCTGCTATATAAATAAGCTTTATAAGAGCAAGCCTCAAGATCAAGTGCTTGGCCTATTGGCTTGGGAATCCTAATGTTATAGACAGTATCAGGGGTTTCCCTGGTGGAAAGTTTAATAGTTCTGTATTTTTCCCCCCACCCCTCAAGGAACTTTGCCAATACTTTTTAATTACCTGCTCAACATACTCTGGGATGTATCTGGGCATTACATCAAGTTATACAGAATTACAAGCCCTCATTCTCATTCTGGTCTCCATGTGTTTGGGTTGTTTAAATCATCTATCCAGACAGGATGAGTTAGATTATGTGCTACATAAAATTTAGGTTTTGGACAAAATAAATCTCTCTTCCTTTGGTCTCATAGAGTAAGTGAAGTTCTAAAATACAGACAATGTACTCCTTACCTCTGTATTCTGATTTACCTTAATCCCGACCTTTTTGGCTTCGTTCTTATGTCTAACTGAAGCTTGATCTATTTTTCAATTTCTTTAACAGTTGTTCTATGTGGCAATGCTGGTTTTCAGACCTGCAGAACCCGTACTTTGAGTTTTAGATGTCACACAGATACCCAGAATTCCAGGGAAATGCCAGGTTATACCTATATATAGCACAGCCTCTCAAAATCTAGAAATAACAATTGCAACTCCAGACTGAATGTGCCTGCTATAAGAGCTTAAAATCTAGGCCCCAATTTTCTTATAAGTATTTTCTAAAAACAACCATACAATATTTGCTCTTTTGTTTCTGGCTTATTTTGCATCATGTAATATTCCCCAGATTTTGCATGCCTCACAAGTTTGTTCCTTTCTGTAGCAGCACAATATTTGATCATACACACACACACACACACACACACACACACACACACACACACACCACAGTTCACCATTCTAATTCTCAACCAGTGTATCCTTCAGCCACCTCCATCCATTGGGTATCATATATAACATCCAAAGTCAACAGCCCATATCTTACATTATCCTCACTTAATTATAGAATCACCAACACTCTCAATTTTAGACAATTTTCATTGCTCCCATGAGAAAAATAACTGATAAATCCACACTCACCAAATAAAAAATCCAGACCTCCCCTTAACTCTTGTCCATCCCTCCTCCGCTGCCAATTATTTACCCCTAGTATTGCTACGGTACTATTGATGTCTTCCTGTTAAACGTAGCCCAGCGTGCAATACTAGTTTTCCCCCATATCCCTTTATTATTTACTCTTTATACAAGATTCATACCTTTGAAGTAGTTCATTCAATAACTTATTTATATTTGTAGTATTAATTGGTGGATGTAGTATCTTCTTATATGATCCTTTTTATTTCTGTGGGTTGGTAGTGTCTCCCCTCTCATTTCTGATTTTATTAATTTGCATCCTCTCTCTTTTTTTCTTTGTCAATGTAGATAAGGTTTTGTCGATTTTATTGATCTTTGCAGAGAACCACTTTTGTTTTACTAATTCTGTTTTTTATTCCCAATTTCATTTTGTTTCTGCTCTTTCTTTCTACTTGCTTTGGGATTAGTTTGTTGTCCTTTTTCAAGGTCCTCCAGGTGTACAGTTAGATCTTCAATTTTAGCTCTCTGTTCTTTTTTAATGTAGGCATTTAGTTCTATAAATTTCTCTCTGATCACAGCCTTCTCTGCATCCCATAATTTTTGATGTGCTCTGTTCTCCTTATCATTCATCTTGAGATAGTTACTGATTTCTCTTGCAATTTCTTCTTTGGTCCAACAATGTTTAACCTCCATGAATTGAGCAGTTCTTGGTCTGTCATGGATTTCCAGCTTCATTGATTATGGTCAGAGAAAGGACTTTACATGACTTCAATCATTTTAAATTTTTTCAGACGTGTTTTATGACCAACATTTGGTTGGAGAATCATTCACAAGCCCTTGAGAAGAATGCATGTCCTTCTGTTTAGGGGGGCAATATTCTGTATATGTCTGTTTATTCTAGTTTAATTATCATATATTATTTAGGGTCTCTGTTTCCTTATTGTTCCCTTGTCTAAGTGTTCTGTATCATGATGAGGGTGGTGTATTGAAGTCTCCAGATATTCTTGTAGAAAAATCTTTTTCTCCCTTCAGTTTTACTAGTGATTGCCTCATGTATTTTGAGGTACCATGGTTAAGTGCATAAATATTTATGATTATTATTTCTTCTTGATGGATTGCCCTTTTTGTTAATATATAGAAACCTTGTCTCTTTGAGCAGTTTTTAAAAATTCTGTTGTATCTGAATTGGTATAGTATAGCTACCCCAGTTCTTTTTTGGTTACTGTTTGCATGGAATATCTTTTGCCAAACTTTCACTTTCAAACTGCTTTTGTTCTACACGTCTACACGTGTAGACAGTTCTTTAGATCATACTTCTTTATTCATTCTGCCAATCTGTGTCTTTTGATTTGGAGTTTGATACATTTATATACCGAGTTATTATTGTTAAGGCAGTACTTCAACCATTTCATTCTTTGGTTTTTATATTTCATATCATACAAAAGTAATTTCTCTTTTTACCCTTTTCGTTACCTTTACCGTTAATCATTTCTATACTTTCTTCCAAGCCCCTCTCTCCTGGCTTTTCCTTTCAATCTGCAGAACTCCTTTTAGTGTTTTCTTGTGTGGCTAGTCTCTTGTTAAAAATTCTCCCAGTTTCTATTTATCTGTGAATATTTTATACTCTCCCTGATTTTTGAAGGGCAGTTTTGCCAGAAAAAGAATTTTTGGCTGGCAGTTTTCCTCTTTCAGTACTTTAAATATATCATACTATTGCCTTCTTCCCTCCATGGTTTCTGATGAGAAATTGGCACTTAATCTTATTGTGGTTTCCTTGTGTATGATGAACCACTTTTCTCTTATTGCTTTCAGGATTCTCTCTTTGTTTGTCATTTGACATTTGGTTAGTATATGTCTCAGAGTAGACCTCTTAGGATTTATTCTGTTTGGAGTACATTTTGCTCTTGGACTTGTGTATTATGTCTTTCTTAAGAGCTGGGAAATTTTCAGTCATTGTCTTCTCAAATATCCTTTCTGCCCCCTTTCCCTTCTCTCCTCCTTCTGGGACAGCTTGGCGTGTGTATTTGTTCACTTCATGCTGTCATTCAAATCCCTGAGACCCTGCTGATTTTTTTTCTGTTCTTTCTCTCTCTGTTTTTCTGTTTGTAAGGTTTCAGTTGTTCTGTCTTCTGTTCATTAATTGTTTCTTCTGTCTGTTCAGATCCACTGTGGTATGCCTCTAGTGTATTTTTAATCTCTTCTAGTATGCCTTTCATTCCCATAAGTTCTGTTTCTTTTCATATTTTCAAATTCTTGTTATGATCGCACAGGACGTTCTTAATATCATTTATCTCTTTAGCCGTATTTTCCTTCATCTCCTTGAATTGATTTAGGATATTTGTTTGAACATCTTTAATTACTTGCTGCAAATTCTCTATCTCCTCTGAAGTTTTACATATTGCATTTGACTGGGATGTATCTTGTTTCTCTATGGCTTGTAATTTTTTTGTGATGTATAGGCATCTGATTATCTTGATGAGTGTTTTTGAAGTTAGTTTTTCTCCCTTGCCTATGGTTTATTGTTGAGTGGCTTTTTAAAATTTTTGGGTGCATGGTCTGGGAATCAACCCCAGGTCTCCCTCTTGAAAGAGGAGCATTCTGCCACGGAACCACCCATGCGTCCTTGTTGATTGGCTTTTTGTTAAGGCTCTTCCTTGACATTTGTTTCCACCTATGCTAGACCTTTAGAATAGCCCCTGTTTTACTGATCAGATTATTTTCACTCTTTTTCATCTGATTCTTGCTAGTTCTTTACTGCATTTTTTAGTCTTTTCCTTTGGCTCTATCTTGGATGCTATATGGGGTTCTTCCAGCCTTTGGAGTGCTAAAAACAGGTCCTTCATAAAGTTTCTGCCTGTTCTTAGCTGTTTTGGTTGAACAAGTGAGTCCTGAGTCTCAGTATTCCACCATCTTCCCTGAAACCATTCCTCAAGAGTACTTAAAATTTAATTTATTAATATAAATAAATCTCTAATTGGTGGAATCTTAGCCAATACTGAAAAAAATCTTTATAGCCAATAAGAACCATCACTGGTATTATTTTTCAAATCCTAAATGCCTCCTCATTCTGCCTATACTTGATCCACCCTGATATCCTATCAACATTGCATTTCCATCAACTCTATTAAAATTCTACTTTTTCCATGATCTAATTAGCATTTGATCTAGTCTTTATTTTTCTAGCCCACTTCTCATCTTTAGAATGGCTTTTTTTTTAAATAAGAAGAGATGGAATTCTTTAACTTCCATTTCATAGCTTCTTATTGTGTATATGAAACATTTTATCATACAGTCCAGTTTTCCTTTCTAACATCGTTACCTAAACACCTTCTGTCTTTTCCCCCATTAGAATAAATTTGCACATGAATAATACAATTATTCTATTTTTAATTTTGCGTTGCAATGATTCTTTTGAATTTGTTTCACCTATATGCACTAAATTCTTGGAGGACAAGAACACTGTCATTCATTTTTGTTTCTCCATAAACCAGGGTAATGTTTTATGCACCTCAAAAATGTTTTTTTAATTTAATTTTTGATTGGCTAGACTATTTTTATAATTAATGAAATAACTAGCATGAAAGTATGAAATTTGGACTTTAAGCATAGATGGACTTATATTTGGGGAATATTCTCTGGGTGATAATAAAATGATGGACCAAGATGGAAAGGAAATACTGTAGTATTGAGAATTACAGTTGGGTCAGGAGTATTAAAGGAAGTTAGTCACAGGAGAGTGACTTAGCGAGCCTGTTATGGAAGAAGAAGAGGGGGCTCTGTTCAGGCTGGACAGAAATCAGTGACTTTGGACAGACCTAGGAAGATGGTGGGATGAGAAGTTAAAAGGGTGAAATGCAAAGGAGGGCAGGCTCTGAATTGTGATTTAATGCCTATGTTTTGTTTATTGATGAAATTTATTTGAAAAATAATACATCAAATGAGTTGAGGAATGACATTCTTTATTCAACTTGTTTTTAGGTAGAATTTATAGTGTGGCCTTAATTGTACTAGCTCTATACTAGGAAGGACAATATTCCTGGTGGTTGCAGCAAGTCTCTACTGTACCCTTTGCCTCAATCTTGACTGCAAGTCTTTCATGCCTAATACAATACATATTATTTCTGTCCAATTTATTTAAATTTAGAAATTTGAGAGCCATTCTTAGGCTGCTTTGATATTAAGGTTACCTTCTTCTGAGAGAGAAATACTCTATCATGGCCTCATTAATAATCAGTGAAATACATGTTTGTTAATATCATCTTAAATGTCAATTACAGGCTCAATTTTCTTGAAATAAAGGACTTCCAAAGAGCCAGAGTCTTTAAGAAATGATCTTTGTTTGGTCAGGATTTAGCACTACAGACTTGTGTAAGTACTGGGATAATTCCCCTACCCCTGGGAAGCCTGGGCCTGGAAAGTGAAAGGAAATCTAACCAGAAGCATAATTAAGAGAGCTAGCCTCAAAGAACTTTGAAGCTGATATAGATGTCATAGATAGATGCATGATTTCTTTCTTTCCAAAGTACAAAATCAAAAACTAATTTGACCTCTTTATAGGAGGAAACTATACAGAAGAGGTCTTTGCTTTTGGTCACTAGTATTGACTTTAGTTAAGCATTTCCTTTCCCTGGTTTAACTGCCTCCCTGTCTGGCTCTTAGCATCACCGGCCAAGTGGAAAAGGAGAAAAATAGCTTTGTTGTAGAATTATGTTTTTTCCCTTCTTGTGAGAATCTGTAATATAGTTTCCCTTGGGAAATTTTAAAGATTGGTATATTTTCTGACTAAAAATATTATTTAATTTAAGGAATTAAAATACAAATAGGGATACTGTGAGCCATTGATTGTATACCTTGAACAGATTATATGGTGTATGAATATATCTCAATAAAACTACACTTAAAATACAAATGGGGTAGTTGTTAAAAATACCTCTCATTTACTGACTTTTCTTTACATAGTTTGAACGTTCTCAGAAAAAATAGAAGTCTAAAATGGAGTAGGTAAGGGAAATGGAAAATTGTAGCTGATAGATAATAGAAGGCAAATAAATCTCTTTCTTATTTGGATGTTTCTTTTGTATTTCCTTTCTCAGATTGAAATAATTGTAGAAATTCTTAGAGATAGATGCATCGAACACAAAAAAATCTGGCGTGATATGGGATTGGTAGAGCCAAGAAGAATTTTTTTTTTTTAATTCTTACTCTGTATTAATAATTACTAGGCTAGGCTATTTTTTTTTTTTTTTTGGCTTGGGCAGACACTGGGAATCAAACCTGGATCTCCAGCATGGCAGGCAAATACTCTGCCTGCTGAGCCACCATGGCCCACCCAAGGCTAGGCTATTTTTAACCTATGAGTGGTGAAAATGTAGAGAAACGTGTTAACATTTCGTCAACTTTTTGATGAGCTATGAACTCTAGACAACAAGAATAACAATATTTATTGAATTTTTTTCTTTTTCCTTTTAGCAATTTGTATTGAAGTGATAATGTGGGTAGGTAATATTAGGAAACAGTACATGGGGAAGTAATTTTCTTCTTAGGAACCTTGCATGTTTCATAATTCCTGTTGACTAGTTTAATGGGCCTGTACACATTCCCAGACAGGAAAAGAACATCACCATATCTGTGATCCCAAAAGCTTAGTGAATCTTCAAAGGTTGAAAGTTATTCAAGGGCTATGAAATGCTGAATCCTCCACAATATTTCCTGCTGTTTTCTCTGCTCTCCCACCTCCCAGTACATGTTATTTTCTAAAATTAGCAAGCTTGCTGTTTTCATTGTTCCAATGGCCTTTATATTCTGCTTTATATTGTAATGTGGTTAATATTGTAATAGTCTTTTCCCTCTACTTAGGCTTTATATGATCCTTGAATAGAGGTATTTTGCCTTAGGGAAGTTTGAGCCCAGGGGACACTGTGGTTATGTAAAGGCCTCAGGTCCCATCAACGCCAAATTTGGGGTTATTTGGAGAGTGACATTAGGCTCCTAAACTTAGTTTCTTAATTTTATTATATTTTAAAAACATTTTCATAGAGTTTCTTAGATTTAGAGGCTTTATGTTGATATAGCTTATTTATGGTCAAAAGTGTTTTCAGTATTGATGTGCCAAAATATGTGATTAAATATTTACTACAACAATAATTCTTGTGTAATTTAAGATACCATTTACTCATATAGAAACTTCAAGAAGTGTAGTCAGGTATAAAATGAAATAAATATCACCCCACTCTCCGTTGGCAACAGTTGTTAAGTTTTCAGTGAGGATCTCTGTAGGCAAATAGATATGCAGTAATTTTAATCAAATTGGCTTATACTATGCATGTCGACCTGCAAACTTTTTTTTCACTAAAATTATGTATAAATTTTTTCCCTCTTATTTCCTTTACACTTCCTGCTATATTTTTCCTCCTATATATCTTAAAGGGAGGACTGTTATGCTTGGATTTGTTTGTGTCCCTTATATGAATGGGAAACCCTTTGTGGGAGTGTTTGTTTGCCAATGACGTATGGAGATACGCTTTTGTTTTCATATTAATGATCATAAATACACGCTATCTTTTAAATTCATTGTTTATGTTTGGCACAACTTACTAAGCCAATTTATTATTAGGCCTTTAGATTGTTTCAAATTTTGAATATTGTGGACATCATTACTTGTTGCTCATTTCCCTGGGTCTTGGTTTTCTAGTTTTTGTATCTTTGTGTAATCCTAGGATAAATTTCTAGGTATGAAATTGCTAGGTCATACCTATCCAGACTATGGAAAGTTTGAAGCTATTCACAGTCTCTTCCGTGGTGCATCAGAGTGTCCTTTCCCTTCTTTCTTACCAACATTTGTTATTGCAATCTTTATAACTGAAGGCAAATGACTTTTAAAGAAGCATTTATTATTTTTAATAGAGAAAAGAAAACCAAAGTGACTGTAATCCAAAAAAATCAGGGTTTATGTGGACAATTAAAAAAATGCACATGCACATGATTAGAAAATTTAAACAACACAGAAAGGTATAAATGGAAATTGAAGGCCTTGCTCCACCCTCCTAACCTCCCCTTAGAGGCAGCTATTGGGAACAGCTTCTGGCAAGCTTTCCAAAGGATGAAAATTTATACATATATATGTATCTACTTTTTTATAAAAGTATATGCTAATATTATTATAGTTCCTAACTATTTTTTTCACTTATTGTATTTGAGTATAATTCTTTATCAGCAATTATCAAATTCTTTCAAATATGGACACTAATACAAAATGTATATTTTCTCATTTATATAACCTGTCCTTTATCAAGGGACACTTAAATTATTTCTAGTTGTTTATTTATTTATTTTAACTGTAATAAACATTTTTTTTTTGTATCTCGGCATTCTCTTGTGAGAATCTCCATAGAGTAATTTCCTAGTGGCTGAATTGTTGGGTCTAAAGTACATGTATTTATAATTTTACCAAATTTCCTCCAAAAGCATTTTGCTAATTTATTCCCTTTCCTCACAATTTTCTTATAAGCTAACTTTTTGGTTAGCTACTAACGTAGATGAAAAACAGCATCTCATAGTTTTAACTTCTTTTTAAAATTAGAAATAAGATTGAACTTATTTTTCCACCATCTCCTAGCCCCAGTTGTGACTCGCTTTTTATTCTTTTTTTGTCCAATTTTGTTCATTTGTTTTGTTTTGTTTTTAGTTGTATTATTTTTTCATTTTTTGTTAGTTTTTATGGATTGTTTCAATTAAGAATAATTGTTATTGTCATATGTAATAAAAACTTCCCCTGAATTTGTCATTTGACTTTATGATAGATTTTTTTTACCATTCTTAAATGTTGGATTTATCCAAATGTATCAATATTTTTCTTCATGGTTTCCAGATTTTGTTTGCTCTTACAAATACCTATTCTATGAGAAGATTATAAAAATATTTTTCTTTTCCTCTTTTTACCTTCTATGAATCATTGATCCCTCCGGAATTTATTTTGGTGAGTAGAATAAAGAGGAAATTTAGATTTATTTTTTTCTAAAAGCTCATCAATTGTCTCAACCTTATTAACTGAGTAATTCCTTCTCCTATTGAATGAAAATCTACCTTTAATGTCAACTATATTTTAATGTCTGGCAGGTTTAGTAAACCTTCATTAATCTTCTTATTCAGGATTTTCCTGGATAATCTCTTATTTTTCTAGATGAAGATTAGTATTATTTTTTAAAGTTTCAAAAAGAATTCTGTTAGCTTGTATCAGATCTTATCACGTTTTAGTATATCTATCCAAGAGTGAAATTATTTTATATTTTAGTAGATTTTTAATATTTTCTTTATAAATTCTACACATTAAAAAATTTACTATAGACATCTATTTTTTACTGTTGTAAATGAAATATTTTCTTACATTATAGTTGGTTTTTGAGTAGTTTTATAACCAGATACTTTACTGTCTTTTTCTTATTTATAATCGCTTTGTATTTTTTTATGTTTTCCCCTTACCTGAAATTTCATCTGTGAGTCATGGTAATTTTGCCTGCTCCTTTTCAATATATATTTCTCTTATTCCTATTTTTTTTGGCCTAAATTTCATTGACTGGTACTTCCAGAGAAATATTAAATAATAATGGTCTAAGTGGGCATTCTTCTGTAAATACTGAAATCTTTCAAGTGTTTTTAATTTTAATTCATTTAGCCTTTTAATCTGGTGTAGTATATTAATAGATTTCCTGATGTCAAATCTTTAAGGCAAATAGATTTTAATGAAGCAAACTTAAAGGGCACATAACCAGTATCATGTGTTAAAATATGAAAAATAAATGTTTTATTTTAAGAACACTACCCAAGATAAGCAGAAACGGCATTATCAACATTTTACGTTTTAAACATCCTTAGAACACTCTGTGTGAGGATCATCGTCTCTTTGTTGTCATGAGAGGCATTATTACCAAACCCTGACCAATTAGCTAGTTTTCTTTTATTTATTTCCTTCAAAGCATTTTATACTACTTATTTAAAGAACAATATTGTATATGTTCTCATTTGAGTCAGTTTGCAAACCAAATAATTATTTTTAATTTCTCTGTTTGGCTTTGGCATTCTGCAATTTAAATAAAACCTTTGTATAATCAGGATGTGCACATCATAAAACATAATCAAACAATGCCAGTCTCTAGTTTGTTTATTGTGATAAAGTATTCTACTTTATTCTTCTATCTTCTTTCAAGTGAGTTATCAAAAGAATTTTATACAAATAAGAAAGCAAATTTGGGTCAAATTTCACATCAGAAGACTGAAAACAATGCCTAGTAATATATTATTAAAGAAGAAAAAGCAAAACTTTTCAAATGTCTGAACACTGTAATATCAGACTAACCTATTTTCCAAAATAGGCTCTCAGAGCTGTAAACTCTAGTGTAGGTTCATTTGATGCAGAAATTTATTAGAATAACAAACCTTAGGACTTTTGAATTGAAGCAAAATATCTTTATTTTATCAATTATTCTTTTCAATCTTCTTTTGGTAAAGAAATAAAGTTAAATAAAATAGCATGGTATTTCTAAGTATTATTTCAGAAAACAAAGTGATATATCTATTATATAATACGTGAGGAAAAATGACATGGTCTTTCCTTTCATCTAATTTTAGCTTGTCATATTTTACCTGAAAATATGGTAATAGGAAATTTACCTGAAAATAGGAAAAAGGTTTCCTAATTTACCTAAGCAAACTTAAAGGGCACATAACCAGTATCATGTGTTAAAATATGAAAAATAAATGTTTTATTTTAAGAACACTACCCAAGATAAGCAGAAACGGCATTATCAACATTTTATGTTTTAAACATCCTTAGAACACTCTGTGTGAGGATCATCGTCTCTTTGTTGTCATGAGAGGCATTATTACCAAATAGGAAAAAGGTTTCCTAATTTACCTGAAAATAGGAAAAAGTATTTGAATATATAAATAATCCAAGATATAGGTCCCATAAGAGGTCAGTTCATGAGTACTGTTTCATTATTGTTTGAGATTCCTAGGCAAATTGCCTGAGGATTTCTATGATATTCTCTTAGAGTTTTTGGCTGATTCCAAGTACAGCCTTGCATCCCAGAAATTTGTTTCATAGCCCCCTCCACATTGGAAGATCTTGGGAAATGTGTATTTTAGAGAATCTTGGGTTTCTCAAAGTACCAGGCTTAAATTCTT
Organism: Myrmecophaga tridactyla; assembly: GCA_004026745.1. Classification (NCBI taxonomy): domain Eukaryota; kingdom Metazoa; phylum Chordata; class Mammalia; order Pilosa; family Myrmecophagidae; genus Myrmecophaga; species Myrmecophaga tridactyla. Next base: position 34,731 of record PVIY010009576.1, read on the forward strand.
GTTCATAAGTATTAGGGGATAGTTGTTATGTGACCATATTATGTTTCATAATTTTTTTTCTAAGAATGAAGTATCAGGTTTTAGCAGCATTGGCGACAAAAGATAAAGAACATAGAAATTAATTTCAAACTCTTGATAACCAGATTATTGACTTCTCTCTACTGTTAAATAAATATTTGGCCTCCCTGAATTCTGTGTCCTGACCCTTGCTAGAACTTTGCTCTCCAGGGTCCTATTGTACCATGGTTATAGTTAATGTGGACCTTCTTGGTTTACAGTTACTTTGGGTCCTAATGATCCCAAATGGTGACTGAGTTTTGTGAACCACGTATATGTGGGGAAAATATATGAAGCTTAAAAAATTGGTATCAATGGTTCTTCTCCCATGAGGTAAAACTAAGCTACGTATTTTATAAATGATCGTTGGTGTAGGCAGAGCAATGTCAGAACTATCAGCTCTGAAAAAGCTTTCATTTCTAATTTCTCCCCTTTCAAGACAAGCAATGCCTGTAGAAATTCCTGTCATATAGCCTCTCAAACTTGCTTTTTTTGGAACATTGAATTGATATTTTTTAGCACATTTCAATTTTTGTTTAGATGCAGCTTAGCTTTGCTGCTAATGTTAAATAATTTTATTTTTGGCTTGCATTGTATGTGTAGATCGTCCTTTATAGATAGTTTGTATGCTGGTTAATATTTTAAATGGTAACAATGGCAGTCTATCAGGACGGGCTATAATTTAATAAATGGCAACAATACTACTTCCTTATATAAAAGAAACAAAATCTATTTGAGAAATCAAGACAGAAATTCTGCAGTGGCTATGACAGTTCTTAGACTTCAGTAACTAATTGAGTGAGTGAGTGTATGAAAACAAGAAGATAAAAACAGCATAAAAAAAATACTGAGTGGTAAGGCAATTACTGTGATTGGAGTCAGAATTTGACTTAATATTTTTAGGTCCTGCATGGAAGGTAAGCATTCTACCACTGAACCACCCATGCACCCTTGACTTAATATTTTAAATCTGACTCACCTCACATTGCTTCATCACTATGCTGGAGAGCTGGGAAGTTGAAGATATGAATAATCCATACAATATAAATGGGAGTAAAAAATCATAGAAAATAAAAGCTTTCAGAATCAATATGATCCTTGATTCTTTTTTTTATTAGAGAAGTTGTAAGTTTACAGAAAAATCTTACATAAAATACAGAGTTCTGATATATCACCCGATTGTTAACTCCTTGCATTGTGTGGTACGTTTGTTGCAATTGCTGGAGGTACGGTTTTATAATTGTACTATTAACTATAGTCCATGGTTTACTTTTTTGTTCACTGTGTCGTACAATCCTACTGATTTAAAATATGTATTTTATTACATATATTAAACCTTAAGTTTCCCCTTTTAACCACATTCAAATATATATATTTCAATGCTGTTAATTTCATTGTGAATTTGTACTACCATCACCACTATCCACTACCAAAACTTTTCCATCATCCCAAACAAGAACTCTGTATCAATTAGGCATTAACTGCCCATTCCCTATCGTCCCTTTTTCTTCTGGTAACTTACATTCTAGTTTCTGACTCTACGAATTTGTTTATTCTAATTATTTCATATAATCTCACATCAATATTTGTCCTTTTGTGTCTTACTTACTTCATTCAAGGTTCATTCATGTTACTGCATGTATCAGAATTTCATTCCTTTTTGCATATAATATAACATAATATAATATAATATGAAGTGTGGTGATTTGGAGCTCAAACCCCAGAAAACCATGTTCTTTAACTTAATGGATTCTTGTGGGTATGAACCAATTGTAATTAGAACTTTTGAGGAAGTTACTTCAGTTAAGATGTGTCCTACCTCAATCAGGATAGGTCTTAATCCTACTACTGAAGTCCTTTGTAGGTAGAATGAAATTCAGACAGATAAAAGAGAAAACCATGGGAAACAAGAAGTCGAAATTCAGTGGAATCTGAAAGATAAGGGAGAGGCCAGGAGGCTGCCACATGCATTGCCATGTGACACAGGAGCCCAGGACCAAGGCTCACTGGCAGCAGCCTCAGAAGGCCAGTCTTCGAGAGGAAAGAATCACCTAGATGATGCCTTGATTTGGACTTTCTCTTAACCTCAAAATCGTGTGCTAATTAATTCCCATTGTTTAAGCAACCCATGGCATGGTATTTGCTAGATCAGCTAAGGAAATTAAAACAATAAGTTTTAATCAGGATAGTCATTTAGAATGCTCTTCTATTGTCTCATTTAGGTTTTCTTGGGTAGCAATACCTCTTTTACTCATTTTTCTGAATTCTGTCAAGTTTCATTTCATGGAATATGACTGCGTGACATATTTTACCCCTTTCTCTGGGCTTCAGGAAATAACTAAAATGCAAAACGAACCTCTTCATCACAAAGTTAGATTAATAAATTTATTTAACAGAACCTATGACATATCAATTATTAAATGTGAGGATTACATATGCACTCTATAGAGGCAGCAAGCCCACAGTACCCACTCTACTTTGTAGAGTTTTAATATTCTTGGTTACACTTCAAAAATCCTTTTTGAGGCATAGAAAACTTTCATTATGGTTGACATAGCCATATTTTTCTTCTTGCTCTGGTCTTTTGTCTGTTGACAGGAAACTATTGGGTTCTAGAAACTTTACATTTGCTAGTTCTCCAACACTCCCCTCCTTACCGCATTGTATATATTTTTCACATATTTTAGATATTGGAAGAAGCAGTGGAGTTTTGCAACATAAGATTAACATCCTGCTGTTTTTTGGACAAGTTGGAATACTGCAACTGGTTCTCAAAATTGACAAGAGTACAAAGACAACATGTGGTAAAGTTCTACAGCTTTGACATCTGTTCAGATAGTCACAAACTCATATTTTTAGACTTTTTGCTTGGTGTTTATTAATTATGGAAAAATTGCTAGTTAACTGGCCATAAATGATATCCATAAAGTAAGAACTCATTATTTTTAGGAAATCCACAAGGCTAATCAATGTGAACTTTTGATTGGCGAGGGAGGGCATGGACAATCTGAGATGATAGCAATGTCATTTAAATCTTTATGTTGCTTAAATTCTGCCTCTCTGATGCATACAGGAACTCTAATCCTTACAGCCATATATGTTAGTAAGATATTTAAAATCTTAGGAAGTATTAATGGGAATAAATTTGGACCATTTTATAGCTGGGGTGTCTGATTCAGATAACACCTAGTCCAGTTAATGGATTGGCTTTAATTTTCAGTACCATTAGGGAATTAGATGATTCTGAGAGTTTTGTGTTTGCTTGGGAGCAAAACAGTCCAGAAATCTTTGCTAAACTTGTTGTCTAGGTTCTAGTAGGGATGCTCAAATTCCCAGAATTGGGCCAACATCTTCTCTGCAGAGAGTCCAATATATGTGAGAAAGCAAATGAGATTTCTCTATTCCTGCCTACCATCCTTAATTAGAATTCATACAATATGTGCTTTTATGGCTGGAATTTACTTAGAATGCCTAGAATTCTAAAATGCACTGGAGCACTGAATGTCATCAATCACTCGAACTCGTGTGGAGGCTTATTTAACTTCTTTGACAAGGAGTTATATTTTGAATAGTGTTAGAAAGATCTGGTAGGCATCATTGTTACAAGCACTATGACTTTCTTGGGATGCAGAAGGCTTCCATTGGTTCAGATTCCTTACCATCCCCAACCTGGCTTCTTGTTGTCTTCTCCTACCTCAGTTCTCTCTCTCTCTCTCTCTCTCTCTCTGTTTTCCTCTCTCATTTTCTGTCCCTCTTTCTGTAACCTTTAATTTCCCTCACATTCTGAATGTCTCTGTGAAGTAAAATCACAAAGAGGATAGAAGTAGAGTGATTTGTCATTTTGACTGAACATCTTTATGATTTCTATTTCTTTTTTGTGTATGGCTCCATGAAGTAATAGGATATTGCATCTGCTGTTTTTAAGTAATGCTGCTTATATTGTTTTAGTAAAAAGTTGTCACCGTGAGAATCAAAAGCAGAGACATCATTTTAAATCCTGCAATTAAAGATATGCTTGTCTGTAGCACAATTGTGCCTCTTTGATAGTTTGGGTAATGTGTGTTTTCTTCTCACTTATTGAGGCTGTGGTAATGGAAGCCAAACTCAAACATCAAAGAAAAGAGGTTTTCCTTTGTAGGAAACACATCATAACACTTTCACAGCATTAGGATGACAGAAGTATAGCATCTCCTCTGCATGAAGTAGATGTTTTTGATTATATATATATTTTTAACTAAGCCATAGACTAAGAAAAATATCATCTTGATCCTTGCTTTTTATATGCATTAATATTGTAATGCCCCAAATGATGCCTATTGATTACCTTACTAACATTTTTTAGGAAAGGGGTAGGATATTAAAGAACTCTCTAATTGAAACTAATTTAAATTAATTAATAGCAGTTACTTAGGCATGTCAGCATCTAATTTTCTGTCTATTAAATGACATTCCCTTGAAAGCCTGAAGTGTTCATGACGACCTCATATAAGCTAACCTCAGCAATTATCAAAGTGAGGGAATCACGCAATTTAATCACCCGCTGAAATCAGGATGAGATGCAGAGGATTGACAGGAATGCCTATTAGTCCACTTTTCTCCATATTGCTAATGAATCATCTTACTAAATAAAGGGTAGATGTACTTCAGAAATTGATTTTTCTAAAAAATATTTCTTGAATATAGCTGACATTATCAAGATACTATAGGGTGATAACAAGTGAACTAAATATCCAGGAATTATACAGGTATTATTATCAATGTTATTTATAAAATTTCACTTAATCAATGTGCTGCAGCCAAGATAACACTGCTAAAATAAAAGCAATGCTGATGGGATGACAAACCACCTCAAATCCACAAGGATAAAAAAAGTATTTCATATGCCACAGGGTTTCACACATCCAGAAAGATTGCCAGATGCAGAATGTAAGCTATCCCACAGGGAACAAAACAGCAAGAGAGGAACATATTTTAGCAGCTAAACCATTTTGTGATTGGTTGAAATGCACCCATCTCTTTGCTAAAGCTGCTGAGAAGGTAGCAAGGCCAAGATGGTTCCTTGAGCAGCTGTCATTTATTTGATTTTTTCCTACCAATATGCTTCAGATTAAATAATGTCATCACAAAAATCTTAGCAGCTGTCACTTATTGGATAGTTGCCTATCAATATTCTTCAGATATCGTAATGCCAACTATAAAAATCTTTAGGGTATGAAATAGTGACATAGGCTCAAAATCTCAAGATTAAAAACAACAACACGTTTTTGCTTTACTGTGATACTGATTTCCAAACATGCTTCAGATTAGCCTTGTTATTTAGGTGAAAAAGGAAACCATGTTCTTGTGACAACATTCTCTTCTATTGGCAATATAAAAAAAATTACTGTAGTATTGTTCTCCAAATGATTTGATTGTTTGTACTAGCCATACTGGTGACAATATAAGCAAAACTTGAAAGACAGAAAGTGTTCCTATTTAAACCTAACAACAGATATACATGTATCTAATTTTTTTATTATGTTTTCTACTTATTTTTATTGGTTTGTACAAATTACTGCTTATTTCCTTTCCTTTCTCACCCAGATTTTATATAATTTATAATTCCAGTTATGCAGGATAGTGTCTAGAAATATATCCTAGCAAAATGAGAATTTAGTATATGAAAAAGATTCAATTGGAAAAGAAAAACATGAATTTTTTGACAAAGGATTCTGGCACAAATGACTGTCCATTTGGAAGAAAATGTATTTAGAAACCTATTTCATGTCATAAACACAAACAGATTTCAGAAAGATTAAAATATGTAAACATTAAAAAATCTTTGAAGAAAATAAAGATGATTTCATATAGAATGTAGGAATTGGAGAACTCTTATAAGGGATGGGATACCAAGAATCTATAAAACAAAATAAATATAATATTTTAAAATCAAAACCTTTTTGTAATAAATTTCCATAAACAAGTTAATTAGAAATTATAGATTTGGAAAATAAATTGAAATGCAAATACAGAAAAAGAGCTGATATATATATAATATAAACTTAAACCCTTAAAATTGATAAGAAATGCAAAAGAATCCTATCAAATGTGCAAAAACTTTTGACTCTGTAGTTAGAAGCAAATCCTAATGTATGGTCCACATTTGGGAAAATTTTCTTACCTACTTGGTAAGTGCAACTTAAAGTAACAGTGAGATACCACTTTATAAAGATTGATACCATTTAAAAAGAGAAATTTTATCTACTGTGACCTAGTACCTCCTGGTTTAGGAACAGGGATATTTGCATGTGTTACTGGTGAAATGTGACTTAAAATGTATTGTAAATGCAATCTGGCACATTGTCTACTTAATTCAGAGAAACACATACTGTTTAGTCAACAGAACTACCCCTGTGAACTGAGCCCATAGAAATAAAAGCATGGGTACATAGGGATTTATGTCCAAAGAGTTTACTGCTGGAATATTTTGTAATGACCACAAACTGGAAACGAGGTGAATGTCCATGAATACAATTATGGGGAATAGATTATGGTACATACATACAATAGAATATTGTGTTCATTAAAAAGAGAAGATTAGATCTTAGTCATTTAACCTGGAAAGGTTTCCCAGTGCAAAAAGCAAAAGCAAAAACAAAAACAAAAACAAACCTAAATAAGTGGGTGTAATACTCTCTGTTATAGGGAAAAAATCACTGAGTAAGAATTTCCCAAATCCCTACATGAGTGACTATGTCTTTGCATAGTCTTTTAGCATGGAGAAGGATATGGAAATCTATATGACAGGATGCTAACAGGGAGAGGTGATGTCATGTGGTGACAAGAAGAACGGCCTTTGGAGACAAACTTCCTACATTCAAATCTTGGCTGTGAAATTTTCCAGCTGTGTGAGATTGGACACAATTCTATGCCTTAGTTTCCTCTTATATAAAAGAGGAATGCTAATATCTATCTTAATCATTTAATACATATAAAGCGTTTAAAAACCAGGCCTTTCATTTATAAGTGCTGTCAGTTCGTGGGTCACATTTGTGGAGCTGGATAAGGTGGGGGGGGGGAAGGGAGAGGTGTGAAAAAGAAACAATCACCACAGGAAAGACAGAAATCACCAGGAGTCTTCTTTCAAAATGCTCTGTCTCTGTGGATGCTCAGGTTGGTTTCTTAATCACATCTTCCACCAGCCGGTTCTATTCAGAGGTCAGATTTTCTAGTTCCCAGAACCACTTTCAAATCTGTGTCCCCTGGCTTGTCAGGGATCGCATCAAAGGGATGAGTTTGTGCATAATGGATTGGAGCCGTCCTCTCAGAGCACAGATTGACTGACTCTTTAACCCGAATCCTTGATGTTTCTGTGCACTTTGGCTGGGCAGTTTGCTACTTTTTCAACATTTTAAACACGTTCCTTGTTCTTTTCTTTGGTCATTGGCTAGAAATTGGAGGGGTAGAAGAATAGAGGTTACTCTGATATGATGTTTTCATTTCTTTATCCATAGAGCCTATACTCAGGTCTGACCCAATGCCAATTGCTGGGAGACAATTCTTTATGGATCCCTGTTGTTTCAGCAATTTGGAGAGTAGAGTCACTGACAGCCTTTGTTCCTTATTCTTTTTAAGTATGTTTGCTTAACAAACAGCCTTAGAAGATAGACATAGCGTCCCCCTTGGAGCAAAGGGCAGATAAGCTTCTTGCAAGATAATAGAGGTAATTTCTTCTTTTGGGGCAAAGGACATGCTTGGTTTTTTATTTTTATTTTTAATTTTTATTGTAAACAACAAACATACAAACATTCCTGACATCGTTACAATCAATGTCTCACAATATTCATCACCATAATCGTTTTTTTGAACATTTGCACCTCTCCAGCAAAAGAAATAAAAAAGAAAAAAGAAAAAACTCATACATGTCATACTTCTTACCCCCCCTCTCATTGACCACTAGTATTTCAATCTACTCAATTTATTTTAAGCTCTGTACCCCCTATTATTTGTTTATTTCTTATCCACATTATTTACTCATCTGTCCATACTGTAGATAAAAGGAGCATCAGACACAGGTTTTCACATTCACACAGTCACATTGTGAAAGCTATGTCATTATACAACCATCTTCAAGAAGCAAGGCTACTGGAACATAGCTCTACAGTTTCAGGTACTTCCTTCTAGCCACTCTAATAAACCACAAACTAAAAAGGGGATATCTATATTCTGCATAAGAATAACCTCCAGGATAACTTCTTGACTCTTTGAAATCTCTCAGCCACTGACAATTTATTTTATCTTATTTCTGTCTTCCCCCTTTCAGTCAAGAAGGTTTTCTCAATCTCTTAATGCTGTGTCCCAGCTCATTCTAGGATTTCTGTCCCACGTTATCAGGGAGGTTTACAGCCCTGGGAGTCATGTCCCATGTAGAGTGGGGGTGCGCAGTGAGTTCGCTTGCCGTTTTGGCTGAGAGGGAGAGAGGCCACATCTGAGCAACAAAAAAGGTGCTCTGGAGGTAACTCTTAGGCCTAATTTTAAGTAGGCTTAGCCTATCCTTTGCAGGGATAAGTTTCATAGGGGTGAACTCCAAGATTGAGGGCTTGGCCTATTGATTTGGTTGTCCCCACTGCTTGTGAGAATATCAAGATTCTCCAAATGGGAAAGTTGAAATTTTCCCCCTTTCTCATCATTCCCCCAAGGGGACTTTGCAAATACTTCTTTATTCACTGTTCAAATCACTTTGGGATTTATTGGGGCATCACTTTCGACAAACCAACAAAATCTCCTGCCATATTCAAGTACTTATAGTGTTCAATTAAACTGTCCATATAAGTTAAATTAGAAAATGCACTAGTCAAAATACAAATTTTGTACCTAATAAGCATTTTATGCTTTAGTTTCACCCAGAAGCTGAAGTTTTAAAATATGAATGACCATCTAGTTTCAACACCTTGCAATATTGACATTCCTTTGTTCTTCCTCATGCAAAAACATTTTTAAATTTGCACATTTAGTCACTATCATTGTACACTCTAGGCATTCCTAGATTATACCATCTCAGTCTTTATCGTCTATCTTTCCTTCCGGTTTCATATGTGCCCCCAGCCCTTTTCCCTCTATCATTCTCACATTGAACTTCATTCAGTGTACTTACATTATTGTGCTACAATCAGGTAGTATTGTGCTATCCTTTTCTGAATTTTTACAATCAGTCCTGTTGCGCAATCTGTATCCCCTCAGCTCCAATTACCCAATATCTACCCTATTTCTATCTCTTGATAGCCTGTGTTCTTAACTGAAATTCTCCGAGTTCATTCATTAATGTTAGTTCATATCAGTGAGACCATACGTATTTGTCCTTTTGTTTCTGGCTAATTTCACTCAGTATAACATCCTCACGGTCCATCCATGTAGTTACATGCTTCATGACTTTATTCTGTCTTACAGCTGCATAATATTCCATTATATGTATATGTCACAGCTTATTTAACCACTCTTCTGTTGATGGACATTTGGGCTGTTTCCATCTCTTGGCAATTGCAAATAATGCTGCTATAAACATTGGTGTGCAAATGTCTGTTTGTGTCCTTGCCTTCATGTCCTCTGAATAGATATCTAGCAATGGTATTGCTGGATCATATGGCATTTCTATACTTAGCTTCCTGAGGAACCGCCAAACTGCCTTCCACAGTGGTTGTACCATTTTACAATCTCACCAACAGTGGATAAGTGTGCCTCTTTCTCCACACCCTCTCCAGCACATCATTCTTGCTTTTAGAAAGGATTTTTGAAATGTTTTATAAAAGATTGGGCATTTCCTAAGCTTGGACATACATGTAGGTCCCTATGTGTCATCCTTGAGGAACTTGAGAGCAAGAGAAACTGATGTGAACATGAAACACATGCTTTCTGTGGTGCCATGAGTAACAGAGTCCTTTATTTTTGATACAGAAGCTCATGTCTTCTGCCAGCATCTATCAAGTTGTAGCAGTCTAAATTGTTAGTAGGGAAGTAGGGGAAAATCTGAGACATTTTACAGTTTGATACCATTATCTGTAAATTTATTTTTTACTTTTGAGATAGATAATATGGGTAAAGTGATCATGCAGCCAGGCTATATAAAACAACTTTAAAATTGTACTGAGGTGGAGAAAAGAACATTTACTATTTTTCTCAAAGAGTGCATTTTTCATTTTGAAAGAAAAACTTGAAGTTTAAAGAACATATGAATTCTTGCAGAGTTATGAGGGAGAGTGATATCCCCTACAGTGTGCTTGATTTTCGATAAGTGAAATATAACCTCATCTCAAACTCCAGAGGATGCACTTAGCTTCAAGGGATACTGGAAATTTGATGTTTGGACAGGTGGGATGTGCCTGTATAAATTTCTATTGCCATGTAAGTATAGAATAATGGATATTGGCATATAAATTGGCATACAAATCAAGCTGACTACTTAAACTATAAATGGTTTAAATTCATTAGGAAAAGGGAAAGTTTCTCAAAGAAAGTTGTCCCAGAACAGGACAGCTATCAAAGTTGTAGGTCACTTTTACCTGAGGATGAGAGTTAGGGAGATGAGGAATATAGTAAGTTATGGTATGGCTTACCTGACAAGGAAGAGAGATGTGGCTAAGTTTTGGCAAGAGATAATACAAGGCAGATGGCAAAAAGTAAACATGGGAAAGGACTTGGAGTTCATGGTGTCTTTATTATTTGATTGTGAAAACTATGTGGATGTGTTAAGTGAGTGAAATGTTTTATGTAAGTGCTTCCCAATATTTTTCATATCACAAAAGATAATGATAAAATGACATTCTAGAATAAATGGATGAGGTCGCATGTAGCTGGTGGCAACTGGGTAGAGGTGCATTCCAGCCTACATATCTAACTTGTCCCCCTTCAAGCACCAGTATTTGTAACTTGAATTCTTTAACACTGTGCTTCATAGAAACCCAAGCACTCAAAAGCATGTGCAGAGATATACCCTTAGGTAAAGTTATAAAGGCAAAAGAAGAAATAACAGATTGGATTCAAAATGACTAAGGCCTATGTACTGGTGAATGGAAAAGCATTTAGTTATGTCAGGCAGGTTACCTTAGAAAAATCACCTGCTTCTGAGTCTGGCCCTAGTTTGGCAAGCCTACAAATATTTGTGAACTGACCAAGAGCAAATCTGCTTCACGAAGCATACTTACACAGTACAAACTAATAGAGATTGATAAATAAAAACAAAAAGCCAATTTATTAATTTACTTTGAGAACTGAACATGTTCAAAGGATCCAAAAATCATGCTTGCTGATCAACATATTTTCTGACAGTGGTAAATCTCACAAAGGCAGTTATGATCAGTAGATTGCTCAGTGAGCCTGGAATTGAACCAAGGAGAGTAGGATTTGTGATCTTTGGGCCTGAAACTCTCATGGGTGGATGGGATTGCAATGCTCTGTGTTTTGAGACCACTGGACTCCAAAGTACTGGAGATAAACTGTAATCATTAAACATTGAATCCTCTTTTAGAGAAGTCAGACTGACAGTTCTCCTCTGATTATCTCATTATTTTTTCCAGACAGATTACATGCTCTACTTGAGCAGGGACATTCTTAATTACAATCCCAGTCCATTTCTCTTTCCTGCAGCTTGTACTCAGGTCACTTTAATTGGGTCACAAGTCATTTGTAATTGTTGCTCTCTTCCCTTCTATTTTGATTCTTCCATGACTGCATGACATAGAAGGTGGAGGATACACCATTAGCAGCAAAAAAGTACCTTTGGAACCTAAAAAATAATTATTAACATACCTCTGATTTCATGAAATTCATTTTCTATTTTTAAAGACAAGATGTACAAGTAAAATCAATATAAGGAAATTTCATAGGAAATATAGCAATTGTTATAACACCAACTGTGAAAGCCATGGAAATTATTTAGCAGAGCGAAAATGCAAGCATTACATTTTTTTTCCAATGGAGAACACAAAGCAGTCCCCACTACAATATATTATGCAGTCAAGTCTTTCCAATTTGGGGAAATTGCAGGGATCAGCACATCCAGAGCACAATGGCTGAAGAGAGAAAGCATATTAAGAACATACTGTGTGATCATAACAAGAATTTGAAAGTATAAAAAGAAACATAGCTTAAGTTATAGAAATGGAAGACACAGTAGAAGAGACTAAAAATACACTAGAAGCATACAACAGCATATTTGAACAGACAGAAGAAAGAAACAGTGGATTAGAAAATGGGATATTTGAAATCTTATAGACAGAAGAACAGAAAGAGAAAAGAGTGGAAAAAATTGAGCAGGGTCTCAGGGATTTGAATGACAGTATGAACTCAACAAACATATGTGTCAAGGGTATCCCAGAAGGAGGAGAGAAGGGAAAAGGGGCAGAAAGGATATTTGAGGAAATAATGACTGAAAAATTTCCAGCTCTTAAGAAAGACATAATACACAAGTCCAAGAGCAAAATGTACTCCAAACAGAATAAATCCTAAGAGGCCTACTCTGAGACATATACTAATCAGAATGTCAAATGGCAAACATAAAGAGAGAATCCTGAAAGCAGCATGAGAAAAGTGATTCATCACACACAAGGGAACCGCAATAAGACTAAGTGCAGTTTATCATCAGAAACCATGGAGAGAGAAGGCAGTGTTATGACATATTTAGAGTACTGAAAGAGGAAAACAACCAGCCAAGAATTCTTTATCTGGCAAAACTGTCCTTCAAAAATCAGGGAGAGTTAAAAATATTCACAGATAAATAGAAACTGAGAGAATTCATTAAGAGACCATCCATACAAGAAAACAGTAAAGAGGGTTCTGCAGATTGAAAGGATCAGACAGGAGAGAAGCTTGGAGGAGAGTGTAGGAATGATTAACTGTAAAGGTAACTAAAAGGATAAAAAGAGAAACTACTTTTGTAGGATATGAAATATAAAAACCAAAGAATAAAATGGTTGAAGTACTACCTTTACAGCATTAACATTGAATGTTAATGAATTAAACTTCCCATTCAAAAGATGCAGGTAGGCAGAATGGAAAAGTATAATCCAATTATATGCTACAAGAGACCTCACTTTAGACTCAAGGACACACAATAGTTTGAAAGTGAAAGGTTGAAAAAAAAATTCCTTGCAAACAATAACCAAAAAAGAGCTGGGGTAATGATACTAACATTGGACAAAATAGACTTGATATGTAAAATTGCTATAAGATACAAAGAAGGACACTATGTAGTAATAAAAGGAGCAATGCACCAAGAAGAAATAGCTATCATAAAAGTTTATTCGCCTAATGCTGGTGTCCCAAAATACATGTGGGAAACATTGGTAAAACTGAAGGGAGTAAGAGATGTATCTACAATACTACATGGGGACTTCAAATACACTGCTCTCATCATGAGATAGAACATCTAGATAGAGGATCAATAAGGAAGCAGAGAACTTGAATAATATGATAAATTAACTAGATATAACAGACATATGCAGAGTATTGAACCCCAAACAGCAGGATATACAGTCTTCTTGAGGGCTTATGGAACATTCTCCAGGAAAAGACCACATGTTGGATCATGGAGCAAGTGTCAAAAAATTTAAAAAGATTGAAATACAAAGCACTTTTACTGACCATAATGGAATGAAACTGGAAACAATAACAATTGAGAACTGGAAAATTCACAGATTCATGGAAGTGAAACATACACCCTTAAACAATCAGTGGGTCAAAGAAGAAATTACAAGAGAAATAAGTAAATATCTCAAGATGAGTAGAAATGAAAACACACACATATGAAAACTTGTGGGATACAGTGAAGATAGTGCTGAGAGAGAAATTTATAGTCCTAAAAGCCTACATTAAAAAAGAAGAAAGAGCTAAAGGTTAGGTCTAACTGCACAACTAGAGGAACTATGGAAAAAAACAGCAAACTAATCTCAAAGAAAGTACAAGGAAAGTAATAACAGAGATCAAAAAGAAAATGAAATTGGGAATAAAAAATAGAATTAACAAACTAAAAGTTTGTTCTTTGAGAGAAGCAACAAAATTGACAAACCCTAGCTAGACTGACTAAAGAAAAAAAAGAGAGAAGATGGAAATAAAATTAGAAATGAGATGGGGGACAATGTTACTGATCCCACAGAAACAAAAAGTCTTATACAAGGATGCTATGAACAATAGTATGCCAAAAAATTAGACAACTTAGATGAAATGGACAAATTCTTAGGAACACGTGAAAAGGCTACACTAACTCTAGAAGAAATAGACGATCTCAACAGATCAATTACAACTAAAGAGATAGAATCCATAATCAAAACCTCCCAAGAAAGAAAACCAGCATCACATGACTTCATAGGTGTATTCTTCCAAACATTTTAAGAAGAATTGATACCAATTCAGCTCAAACTCTTACAAAAATTTGAAGAGAAGTTAACACTACCTAACCTATTCTGTGAGACCAACATCACTTTAATATCAAGACCAGATAAAGATACTACGAGAAAAGAAAATTACAGACCAATTTCTGTATAGAATATAGATGTAAAAATCCTCAAAAAATATTTGTAAATAATCCAGCAGCACATAAGGAGTCATATTCCAATGATAAAGTGGATTTTATCTCAGATATGCTAGGGCGGTTCAATACAAGAAAATTCAATTAATGTAATACACCACATTACAAACTGAAGGACAGAAAGCACATGATCATCTTGATTGCTGCACAAAAGGCATTCAACAAAATCCAGCATCCTTTCCTGATGAAAACACTTAAAAAATAGGAATAGATGCAACTTCCTCAACATAATTAAAGGCAGAAATGAAAAATCCACAGCTAACAACGTACTCAGTGGTAAAAGACTGAAAACTTTCTCTTTAAGAATTGAAATAAGATACAAATGTTCACTGTCAGCATTCTTATTCAACATTGTACTAGAAGTTCTATCTAGAGCAGTTAGGCAAGAAAAAGAAATAAAAGGAATACAAATTGGAAAGGAAGAAGTATAAGAAATATACCTTTCTCTATTTGCAGATATCATGATTCTATATATAGAAAGACCCAAAAAGTATACAACAAAACTTGTAGAACCAATAAATTAGTCCAGTAAAGTGGCAGGATGCAAGAGCAGCATGTAAAAATTAGTGTTTCTATAGACTACTAATGAGCAATCTGAGGAGGACATCAAGAAATAATGCGATTTATGCAACTAAAAGAATAAAATATCTGTAAATAAATTTAACCAGGATATAAAGGATCTGTACATAGAACACTACAAAACATTGCTAGAAGAAATCAAATAACTAAATAAATGGAAGGACATTCTGTGTTTATGGAGTGGAAGACTAAATATCATTAAGATGGTAATCTACTCAAAATGATTAAAATTCAGTGCAAATCCAAAGAGTTTTTGTGGTAGGGTCATGTACAGGAATCCTGTGCTTTACACATGATTATTTTGCAAACTCACAACTTCTCTGATAAAATATATATAATAAAAAGAAAGTGCATACACATACTCTGCCAGACTTTTTGTTTTGTGGAGCTATGTGGCAGCTTCCTATTCACTAGCAGTATACTTTAGACAGTGAAAAATTTGAGTATAAAGAGGAGAGAAGTCATAAATAGAGACACCAAGGATCATCTGTAAATAGCTGGAAAAAGCTATGGTTGAACTTATAAATAATAACAGGATATTGGGGAAAGAATTATAATTGATTTATGAGGTTTTAAGGTTATGAGAGAAAGCATATGTGTTACTGTATATATGAAAAACTTATTTAGATTCTCAGATGACATTAGCAAGCATTTTTATGGATAGCTTAAATTGGTCAGAAACTTTTCATATTGTATCTCATCTAATCCTAACCCTCTCTCTTTGAAGCATGCTTATTTTTACACACAAGGAAGCATACACAGATGTGTTAGATAAATTCTTTCAGTACTCAGCAATTATTTTCTAGAGGAGGAATGTTTCTGGGTTCTGGGGATACATAAATGAATGACAGACTAGGTCCTTTCTTTCACAGAGTTTGTATTCTCGTGGACTCTGAGGACAGAGTAGGGTCTCAAACTCAGGACTTTCTGAAACCAATACCTGTGAGATGAAACAGTAAACTGCTTTGCCTCCATAAAACAGTAAAATACCTTTTAAGAACTAAATTGAATATTTTAACCACATTATTGTTTGCTCAGGTGAAATGAGAGAACCCACATTTTCCTCTAAAAGCCAGTCAAAATGAATTAAAACAAATGAAATCTGATACACAGCACAAGACTCTCCAAGGTCTGGAAAATTGATTGCATAAGTAGCAAATCTGTGTATGGTGAAACTTCTTTTAAAGTGATCCATTGCTCTGCATGTCTTTTGGTGTCTTTATAATGACATTCATTTGAGGTAGTCTTTCCTTCATGTGTAACTCATATTAAGTGTAATCCTACTTGTACAATTTCTTTATCTCTAGTGACTGCTTTTACAGAGGGCTGCACTGCAAAAAAAGAAGAAAAAAAGCAGTTAGAAAATCCTCAGGAGAATCTACATTCACAATCATTTCAGTTGTTACATCTAGCTTAAATCCTCAAATGCATCTCTCAAGTATATTAGTTCTCCCGTAAGATTTTCAAAAAATATGCCCTGTTAACAGAAAAGTTTACTTTCACTAGATAACTATCTGTTCATCTGAGAGTAGGTGATTTTGAATTAAACTTTTGAAAATGCAGGTATATTGGCTTATTTCTGCTGGGAATTATATTTTCATGACCTTGGAGTCAATTTAGTTATTGGATGCTGTCTTTCTTTATTAAAAGTTACAGGTTTACAGAGCAATCATGCATATGATACAGGTTTCCCATATACCAACCTATTATTAACTCTTGCATTGGTATGGAACTTTTGCTACAATTGATGATGGAACATTTTTATAATTTTACTATTAACTATATAACTATATATATTTACTATATAAATTTACTATTAACTATATAACTATATATTACTATTAACTATAGTTAATAGTAAAATTATAAAACCAAGTATAGTATATGGTTTAACTTAGGGTTCACTGTTTGTGAACTACAGTTCCATAAATTAAAAAAAATTTATTCTGTTACCATAAATATACTGTTACATTTCCCTCTTTAATCACATTCATATATATATGTTAATTCACAATTTATTAACATAAATTAATATCACCATCATCTATTGCCAAAACATTTCCGTCATTCCAAATAGGAACCCAGTACATTTTCATCCTTAACTTCCCTTTCCCTATCCCCCTTGACCCATGGTAAACTATATTCTAGATTCTGACTCCATGAGTTTGCTTATCCTAATTATTAAAAATCAGTGAGATCATACAATATTTGTCCTTTTGTGTCTGGCTTATTTCATCAGAATGATGTCTTCAAGATTCATTCATGTTGTCACATGTATCAAAACTTTATTCTTTTTATGGCTGAATAATAGTCCATTGACTGTATAAGCCACATGTTATTTATGCATTCATCAGTTGATGGACAGTTGGGTTGCTTCCATCTTTTAGCAATTGTAAATAACACTGCTATGAACATTGGTGGGCAAACATCTGTTCAAGTCCCTGCTTTTAATTCATTGGGTATATATCTTGAAGTGGGATTGCCAGGTTATATGATAATTCTATACTTAGCTGTCTGAGGAACTTCCAAACTGTCTTCCACAGTAGCTGCATTATTTTACATTGCCACCAGCAATGAATGAGTGTTCTTATTTTTCAGTCTCCTCTCCAGCATTTGTTATTTTCTGTTTTTTTTTTAATAGCAGTCATTATAATAGAGGTGAAATGGTATCTCATTCTGGTTTTGATTTGTATTTCCCTGATGGCTAATGATGTTAGCACCTTTTTATCTGCTTTCTGGCCATTTGTATATCTTCTTAGGTATCTATTCAAGCCTTTGCCTATATTTTAATTGGGCTGTGTCTTTTTGTTGTTAAGGTGAAGTATTTATTTATATATCCTGAATATTAAACATTTATTGGGTACATGGTTTCCAAATATTTTCTCCCATTGTGTAAGTTTTTCTTCCATTTATTTAGGACTTCTTTAATTTCTTTTAGCAATGTTTATAATTTTCTGTGTAGAGGTGCTTACATCCTTGGTTAGATTTATTCCTAACTAATACTTTTTACACTTTTAGCTGTTATTGTGATGGAATTTTTTTCTTGATTTCTTCAGATTGTTCATTGCTTGTTTATATAAACACTACTGATTTTTGGGTGTTGATCTTGTACCCCACTACTTTCCTGAATTCTTTTAGTAGCTCTAGGAGCTTTCTTGTGGATTTTTCAGGATTCTCTGTGTAAAGGATCTGTGAATAGGGAAAGTTTTATTTCCTCCTTTCTTATTTGGATGCTTTTTATTTCTTTATATTGCTTAATTGCTTTGGCAAGAACTTTCAGTTCAATGTTGAATATCAGTGATGGCAGTGGACAACCTTATCTTGTTCCATTTTAGAAGAATAGCTTTTAGTCTTTAACCATGAGGTGTGATTTTTAGCTGTGGGTTTTTCATAAATGCGCCTTATCATGTTGAGGAAGGGGTGGACTCTGCTGGTGCTGACCATGGACCCGCGGTGCCGTGGGCGATGGCGGCGGCATTGCTGGGAAAGGGAGATGATGGCCTTGACCTCCCCAGCACTGCTCAGAGGAGAGGTGGGGGTGGGGGGGACGGGCTCCGCGAGGGCCTGGGGCTGGCTGTCAGGCAATGGCCCTTGGCTGCTGGTGTTGCTGGCGGTGGGGAGGGCTGGACTGGACTTCTTGATTCTGGCCACAGTGGCTTTCTGGAATGTGGGGTCTGCTTGGGCGGTCGGTTCCCGCCGGGTGACGAGGAGGCTGTCAGGAATCCTCCTTTGGCCTAACCTGAGGTAGCACTGATACTCCCCGTCTGGCCAACCTCTGCAAAGAGCCGACCTGAGGACCTGTGGCGGGGCCGCGGTGATGGCTCCCGAGGCTTGTCCGTTGCTAAGCGTGAGATCCGCGGCTGCCGCGCGTGGAGCGGCTTCTTGAGGTCGCCTTTCAATGTAGCGGGTGAGTTCCACGGCCAGCGCCTCGGGCCGGCGCTGCAGCTCCATGCCAGCCACTTGGGCTGCAGTTTGGTGCTGCTTCTGGAAGTTGTGGGCCCCGCAGGGGCTGGGAGCTGGCGGGGGCGGACCCAGCCTCTGGAGGGTGCGCACGCCCCTTCTCCCACGGCCTGAAGGGAGGGGGCGAGCTGGCGAGGGAAAGCGAGGCAGCCGGGCCCAGCCGAGGCCACCTCAATTCCTCAGGCTACCAGGCAAGTTGCATCGGTCCCTGCTGCCGCGCGGCCTCTGAGCAAGTCATCCCGGTGGCGGGAACCCGTGTCATTAATTTTTATGCATTTGCATTTTATCACCGGTAAATACATGGTTTTTGTAATACATGGTAGGCTGTAAGAAGTGGAGTGACATGCCAAATCATACAGTACTAATATTGGCATTAATAATTATCCAAATTGTTATTTTTACAGTATGTTTTATTTCTATATGCCTCTATGAACCTCTGTTTAATGCCCTTTCCTGTCAGTCTGATGAATTCTCTTAGCTTTTGTTTACTTGGGAATATATATATTTTTTTGTTTTACATCCATACCTATTATCTCTCCCTCTCATTGACCACCAGTATTAAAATCTAATTTTTTTTTAACCCCTTATCTCCCTCCCCATTATTTAGTTTTTTGCCCTTATTTTTTACTCATCAGTCCATACCGTGGGTAAAGGGAGCATCAGACACAAGGTTTTCACAATCACACCGTCACACTGTAAAAGCTGTATGATTATACAATCGTCTTCAAGAATCAAGGCTAGGGGAATACAGTGCAATAATTTCAGGTACTTTCCTCCAAAACACCACAAACTAAAGAGGGATATTTATTTAATGCATAAGAATAACCTCCAAGTTGACCGCTTGACTCTGAAATCTCTCAGCCACTGAAACTTCATTTTGTTGCATTTCTCTCTTTCCCCTTTTAGCCAAGAATGCTTTCTCCATCCCATGATACTGGGTCCAAGATCATCCTGGGAGTCCTGTCCCATGTTGCCACAGAGATTTACACCCCTGGGAGTCATGTGCGACATAGTGGGGAGGGCTGTGAGTTCATCTGCCAAGTTGGCTTAGAGAGTGAGGCCATATCTGAACAACAAAAGAGGTTCTCTTCAGATGACTGTTAGGCACAATTATAAATAGGCTTTGCCACTTTTTGCAGGAATAAGTTTCATAGGGGTGAACTTAAGATCAAAGGGCTTAGCCTATTGAATTGGTTGTTCCCACTGCTTGCGAGAACATCAGGAATTCCCCAGATAGAGAAGTTTAATATTTCCTCCTTTCTCCCCAGTCCTTCAAGGGAACTTTGCAAATACTTTTTTATTCTCTGCCTAAATTACTACAGATTTATCAGGGCATCACACTTACCGTACAAACCAACAAGATCTCCCCATCTATTCAAAATTTATTTGGAAATATATTAATCTCTCCCTCATTTTTGAAAGAAAGTCATGCCATATATAAAATTCTTGGTTGGCAGTTTTTTTCTTCCATCACCTTAAATATTTCAAATTAATGCCTTCTAGCCTTATGTTTTCTGATGAGAAATTGGCAATTAATCTAATTGAGATATCCTTGTACATAACCCATTGCTTTCCTCTTGCATCTTTGAGAGCTTTCTCCTTGTTGTTTGCATTCAATATCTTGATCAATATATGATGGGGTATATATTTTTTTCATGTTTTTCCTGTTTGGTGTTGTCTGTGCTTCTTGGAAGTACATGTTCATGTCTTTTGCTATATTTGGGAAGCTCTCTATCCTTATTGCTTTGAATATTCCTTCTGCCTCTTTCTTCTCCTTCTAAGGCTCCCATGATATGAGTATTGGTACACTTTATGATACAGAGGTCTCTTAGGCTACCTCCTTTTTTTTTTTCATGGGCAGGCACCGGGAATCAAACCCAGATCTCTGACATGGCAAGCAAGAATTCTGCCACTGAGCTGCCATCACACCGCTCGGCTACCTCCCTTTTTATAATTCTTTTTTTCTTTCTGCTCCTCAGCCTGACTCATTTCAAGTATCTTGTCTTTGACTTTACTGATTCTTTCTTCTATCAGTTCCAATTTGCTCTTGAAACCCTCTTGGGAATTTTTCATTTCAGTTATGTGGTCTTCAATTCCAGTAGTTCTGTTTGGTTCCTTTATGAAATTTCTATCTCTTTACTAAGACTCTCAAATTGTTCATTCATTGTTTCCCTAATATTCTTTTGTTCTTTCTCTGTATTTTCCTTCATTTCTTTAAGTATTTTTAAGATCGTTTTTTAAAATGCTTTGTTGGCTATGTCTACATTCTGGTCTTCTTTGGTGCTTTGTAAAGTTTTATCCTCTTCCTTTGGATGGGTCACTGTTCTAGTTTGCTAGCTGCCGGAATGCAATATACCAGAAACGGAATGGCTTTTAAAAGGGAGAATTTAATGAGTTGCTAATTTACAGTTCTAAGGCCGAGAAAATGTCCACTTAAAACAAGTCTATAGAAAAGTCCAATCAAGGCATCCAGGAAAAGATACCTCGGTTCAAGAAGGCCGATGAAGTGCAGGGTTTCTCTCTCAAGCGAGATGGCACATGGTGAACACGGTCAGGGCTTCTCTCTTGGCTGGAAGGGCACACGGCAAGTACGGCATCATCTGCTAGCTTTCTCTCCTGGCTTCTGGTTTCATGAAGCTCCCTGGGAGGCATCTTCCTTCTTCATCTGCAAAGGTCGCTGGCTGGTGGACTCTCTGCTTCGTAATGTCACTGTCTCTGAATCTCCCATTCTCCAAAATGTTTCCTCTTTTATAGGACTTCAGAAACTAATCAAGACCCACTCAAATGGGTGGAGACATGTTATCCCCTAATCCAGTTTAACAACCACTCTTAACTAAATCACATCAACCAGGCAGATGATCTCATCACAGTTTCAAACATACAGTATTGAATAGATTATTCTACCTTTATGAAATGGGATTTATATTAAAACATGGCTTTTCTTAGGGGGCATACCTCCCCCCACACCAGCACAGTCACCATTTCCTGTTTGTTTGTCTTGTACTGTTGCTGCACAGTGTACATATTAATATTTAAAAATGTTAACTCTGGAATTTACTTCCTGAGATGGCTGCTTCTTGATTTTGTAACTAGCTAGTGATGTGTGAAATTTTCTTGAGTGTCAAGTCTTCATATCAGGAAGGTCTGCCTAAAGTAAATGCAGTGTGCAGGGTTTTCTCTGCATTTCTGGACCTGTGACTTATTCTTGGCTTTTGGTTATTATTATTATTATTATTTTGGAATTTTCCTCTTTACAGGAGATTGTTTATTCTCTCTGTTTTCCAGGAGACAGACCTCTTCCCTTTCCCAAATCTCTGAAGCAAGACTTTATTCCAAACTATTGGCCTCTATAATTTCTTACACATTTTTTTTTTGTTGTCTCATGCTGCTTTTGTTTGGACAGAAAATTCTGAGAGAGTGGGCATGCCAGAGACAACTTTCCCAAGTCAATTCTTCCTATCTAAAATAGGACCAGGGACCCACAAAGGAGGCACAGACTGGCTCTCAAGTGCCCTGGAGAGGAAATCAGGAAAGATGAAATAGCTTTTTCCATGATTCCCAAAGCTGAGTTTTCTTGCCCTGCCCAGCAAATGCAGTCCTTCAACTAACTGTCCCCAAAGCCCTGAGGAAGTGCAGTGTACTTAAGTCTCCACCGCCTTTCCAAATCAGGTTGAAACAATGGCTGCCACTGCGTTCATCTGAGTAGGCTGAAATAATAGCTACCCTCAAAGCTAGGCCTCCAGGGATCCAAAATCCCCGATAAAAAGCCATGACCAGTGATCAGCTGTACCCGTGCATGGACTTGAGGAAGAGGATTTTTAGGTACCTCTTTGATACCAATGAACTAATTAGGGGCTAGACCCCACAGTGGCCTGCTATGAGGGTGGGGGATGGATGCTGGTAGGTAGTTTGTGTGCAATTTATTGCTCTTTCTGGTGCCCTATTATCCTCTTTGTCCTACTCTTCCCTGGATAATGGACAGTGTTCTTCTGGCCTCTGAAGTTCCAAAAACTTTCAGACAGTTTTTGCCTGTTTAATCGTTGTTATGGTGGAAGCACTGAGCCCTGGATTTCCCTGCTTCACTATCTTCCCATAATCTTTTTGGATGCTATTTTTTTTTAAATGGAGAGTTTTACAATTGTCTACAAATTTTTTTGCAACAACTTTCATAATTATATTATTAGTAAACATTTCTCTTCTTCTAAAACCTAAGGTACTATGGTATTTTATAGAATGCTGTAATCTTTGTGCTGTTAATATATAAATAAGTTTTAGTAGATTATATTTACCTAGAACTTACTTAGACTTTCTATACAGCACCACAAAACTAGTGAACAAGTGGAAATATCAATGGAAAGAATATTTTGACATTACTTTCACATGAGTATTAGTTACTGAGAAGTAAGAGGAATAGTATTCATCTTTTAGATGTCAAAAACCATGAATTCCACCCGAAACCTAGAATTTTCTAATACCCTGTCAGTATAAAACTCTCCATGAGGTGAATTTGATCACTGAGCTCTAAAGTCATCAACTGGACAAATCTCCAGTAGGACATCTGACACTTGGGATAGGTAGGTATCTGGGGGTTATTTATGGAGGATGATATACCTCCAAATGTAGTTTCTTTTTAATTTCTTGATATTCATGATCCATAATGATTCTAGGAAACATCAAATATGGCCCATATAAAATCAATCAGAGGCAAAAAAGAATCAGTTTAGACTTGTTAGAATTGTATTTGGAGTTTTCAGTATATTTGTGAATGTGCGTTTTTCTGGGGAGAGAATTCTCAGATTTACCTTGTCCCCTAAAAAGTTTACAACCTCAAAATTTCAGACCCAGGAAAATGGAAACCCAGGAAAATTCTGTTTTAAGGACTTTTTCTTCTGTTTTCCTCAACAATATATGAAATCCAGTTAAAATGAATAGCAGGTGCAGCCTTTAGTGTCAAAGAGCAGGTGGAGATGAGGTAAACGACAGAAGAGGAGAGGTAACTTGCTGCTAAGCAGCCAGTCCCAGTCTTGCTTGATGTTGGAGCAGACTGCAGGTGTTGAGTGTATGCATGTATGTATGTAGATTCTTTGAGTTATTTTAGAACTATTTGCTGGTCCTTTTGTCTGGATCACAGCTCAGGCTTTTACAATGGGGAATGCAGGCCACAGTAAGAACTTACATTTTTATGGTCCTAAGAGCTTGAGGATTTATGATCTTGAAAGTGAGAAAACATGGAGAGTTCATGCAATCTGCAGGTTGACCAATAAGAAACCATAAAAAGTGGATCCAGTCCACAGTTTTGAGAGACTATGCATTTTGGAGGATAACAACTCTGGTTCTAATCACTAGGCATGCCTTAATTTCTTTTTGCTTAAATTCCCTTATACGTTCAACACGCAGAATAATACCCACTTTAAAGATTTATAGTGAGAATTAAATAATATGACTTATGGAAAGGAACTGTCACATTTCCCAATACCCAAAATAGTGATACATATTTTTTTACATTTCCCCTTCTTAATCCTTACATGTTAAATTTTTGGCATTTAAGGTATAAGGCCATGCTTTTTAAAAAAACAAAATACCATCAGTATGCTATTTATCTCATAAAACTAAGTTAATGTGAATAATTGAGAAATTTGGATGGGGGAGTAATATCGAAAGAAAGAGTGCGGTGTCAACACTGCCATGGTGTAGTATTGAAATTAATTTCCGTCTGTCTTTATTCAGTGATGCCATTTTATCAGACACCATTTGTATCTCTAAAGACTATCTTCTTCTGCTGTTGCACTGTCTACTGGTTTTATTGCTTGCCCAAGAGAGATAGTATTTCCTTTGGAAATGCGAATGAATTAGTTGAAAAGTTAGGTGTTTCTATAGGACGAAATTACCTGATAATCAAATGCTTTTGAATTGCTGGAGTCTAGCAAGAGATAAAAACATTTTAATATACCCATCACCTTATATAGGAAGCATTTGTCTTATTAAGGAACTTGCCAAAAAATAATCATTAGCGACTTCAAAAGGATGTCCAATGTTTAAAGATTCTTTAAACCTTTTAAATGAGAATTCATTCATTTACCCAGTCATTCAAATATTATTTATTGAGTGTCTACCAGGTATAAGCCGGTAGTATGTCTTCTTAGCTTTTCAAGGTAATATTTGGAACAACCTACATTGGAATCTTGATAACTAATTAAATATGTAAACTAAACCCAAATGATTTCAATTCAGTTCAGTTCAACTCATTTCACCAAATTGAACTGGCACATTGATAGATGTTGCAGATACAGCTGGCAAATGAGATAGCAGCCCTTTCGTCATGGATTATTTTGTTTAAAGAAAAAACAAAATGTAAAGCTGAATGTAAATCGTGAAATATGTGTGTGAATGGACAAAGGCTGGAAAAAGCTTAAAAAATAAAAGCAATTGTTATGCTAAGTTGGTAGAAATTAAGAGCACTTTCTAATGATAAAATTTGGCAATGATGGCGTAACAAGTATAGCATTTTGAAATGAATACTTGCATTGTTTACCAGGTGTCAGCATCCCTGGGTTTCACACAGTTCTCCCTCTTATTTGCTTTGTGATCTTGGGCAAATCAGTCAACCTTGATTAAAATAAATTTCTTCATCTGTAAATCAGAGAGTATCTTTTTGATCTATGTCATCTGATGGTTCTAAGGATCAAGTGTTTTTGTGATTCAAAAATTCATTTTGGACCATTGACCAAGTGTTTACAATTTGCCCATTTCTTATTCTCTGCTTTGGTTGGCCAAACCTCCCTCAGCCCTCTCTCCTCACAAGCTCCTAAACTTGGCTTACCCCCAAGCTGAAACAAGCAGTAAAATGTTGAATATGCACCCCTTTTCTGTTTATCCGGGGGAATCAGCTCACTACAGAGAAACACATTTCCTGTCAAAACATGCTGACCTGCTGTCTACTCACTCTCTCTTGCTTGCCTAACTTCCCGTTAAAAGTTTCTGCTGAGGAATTCTTATTCCTCCTTATACATGAAATGCATTTTTGTTTGACTCTGAGATGCTTGCAGATTTCTGAGATTGGAGCATTCTCCCTATTGTCCTAGTCTTTCTGAATAAAGTTTCTCCTTAACTCCCAATTCCCTATAAAATATTTCCTGTAATTCCTTCCATCCCCTGGTAATCTATATTTTAGATTCTGACACAGTAAATTTGTTTATTTTAATTATTTCATATCAGTGAGATAATACAATATTTGTCCTTTACGGACTAGCTTATTTCATTCAACATATCTTCAAAGTTCATCCAAATTGTCTCATGTGTTTGAACTTCATTCCTTTTTATGGTTGGATAATTGTCCATTGTATGTATTTACCACATAATGCTTATCCATTCATCTTTTGATGGACACTCAAGTTGCTTCCATCTTTTGGCAATTGTGAATAATTCCACAATTATTGGTGTGCAAATATGTGTTTGAGTCCTGGCTTTCAATTCTTTTGAATATATACCTAGAAATGGCATTACTGGGTCATACAGTAATTCTATATTTAACTTTCTGAGGATCCGCCGAACTGTCTTCCATAGTGTCTGCCATTTTACCAATTCAGCCAACAATGAATGGGTATTCCTATTTTTCCGCACCCTCTGCAACACTTGTAATTTTCCATTTTTAAAATGGTAGCCATTGTAGTGGGTGTGAAATGGTATGTCATTGTGGTTTGAATTTGCATATTCCCAGGGGCTAATAATGTTGAGCATTTTTTTCCTGTGCTTTTTGTCTATTTATCTTTTTTTGAGAAATGTTATTCAAGTCTTTTTTTTTTTTTTTACCATTTTTGATTGGGTTATTTGTCTTTTGTTGTTGAGTTGTAGGATTTTCTTTATATAGCCTTGAAATTAAGCCCTTATTAGATATATGGTTTCCAAATATATTCTTTCATTGTGTAGGTTGTCTTTTTACATTCTTGATGAAATGCTTTTGATGCAAAAAAGTTTTTAATTTTGATGAGGTTCCATTTATCTATTTTTTGTTGTTGTTACTCATGCATTTGGTGTAAGGTATATGAAACCATTGCCTAAAACAAGGTCCTATAGATGCTCCCCTACATTTTCTTCTAAGAGTCTTATCCTCTTGGTTTTTATATTTAGGTCTTTGATCCATTTCGAGTTAATTTTGGAATATGGTGTGAGATGTCTCCATCATTCTTTTATATATATAGATATCCAGTTTCCCCTGCATTATTTGTAAAAGAAACAGTTCTTTCTGAATGGAATGGACTTGACAGCCTAGTCAAAAATCAGTTGGTGGTGGTGGAAGAAGATGGTGCTCACTAGCTTTTTACCTGTACCAACTCCGCAATCTCAGGACCAGCTAGAGATTGAAGAAAAGATAAGATCCCAGAGATCCAGCAGACCTCACTGGTCTCCTCCAGAAGAGAATCTCTCTCATATACGTACCAGAAAGTTTGGATACCTTAATTATTGGAGGATTTTGGAGATAGCAGTGCTTTTCCAGAGATCCATGTGACCCAGTGTCCACTTGATAAGGGACAAAAGAAAAAAATGTCCAATGTGCTGGCCGTTCAGGTGGATGCTGAAGGAAAGTTTAAATATATTGCAATTGCTCAACAAGGATAGTCAAAAGACAAGGTTATTTATAGCAAGTACACTGACCTAGTTCCCAAGGGAGTTATGAATACAGTGACTTAGACTTGCAAAGATCTGATGAGGAAGCCATTAAGGAGAAAGCGGAAAAGACAAGGATAGCCTTAGAAAAATCCGTATCCAGAAGGTTGCTGTAGTCATGCCAGTTCGAGCCACTGATAACCTGGCTCTTGCTCAGTTTATTTGATACATACCATCTCAACAAGGAGTGGTTTTCAATTCTGGAGCTAAAAAAGGGGCATTTGGATGGTAGGAATGCAAAAAAATCCAATGGAGCCTTCTAGGTTTAAGAATAATAAGAAAATTCCCCAGGGACCACCTTCTCCTCCTGCACCTATCATGCATTTTCCTAGCGGAAAGATGACCACGAAGGAACAACAAGAGTGAAAGATTCCTCCTCGTGTTTCAAATTGGAAAAATGCAAAGGGCTATACAACTCCATTAGACAGACATCTGGCTGCTGATAGGAGGGGACTGCAAACAGTTCACATCAATGAACATTTTGTCAAACTGGTTGAAGCCTTCTACATTACTGATTGGAAGACTCGTGAATCTGTGGAAATGTGAGCCCAAGTTGAGAGAAAAACAGCTCAAAAAGAAAAGGAGAAACATGAAGAGAAACTTAGGGAAATGGCCCAGAAAGCCAGGGAGAGGAGAGCTGGAATCAAAACCCACCTGGAAAAAGAAGTTGGGGAGGCTTCTGAGGGGGATGAAATTCAACATGATAGGCGAAAAGAGAGGCGGCATGACTGGAATCTTTCCAGGGCACCTCTTGATAAGAGGTCAAAACTGCAGAGAAATGAAAATCGAGACATCAGTGAAGTCATTGCTCCTGGTGTGCCCAATCCTTGGACTTCCAATGAAGTTCGGTATGACCAGAGGCTCTTCAACCAATCCAAGAGTATGGGCAGTGGTTTTGCAGGTGGAGAAGGTGAAATTAACAAAATTTTTATCACACCTGAGGAGATGATAAAGATATGGCCCAGAGTACTTATAGGCCCAGTAAAAATCTGGACAAGTACATGTACAGTGATGCCCTAGGAGCCAGAATAAAGACCAACAGATTTGTTCCCAATAAGGAGTTTTCTGGTTCAGACCATAGACAGAGAGGCCAAGAAGGACCAGTTCAGTGTGAGGAAGATCCTTTGGTTTGGACAAGTTTTCAGAAGAAACCAAACAGCATGGTGGCTTTAAAAGACCCTCTGATAGCAGCTGTCCCAAGGAACATATAGCATGAAGGCAAGAAGTGGAGGAAGGAATAGATGCACCTGTTTTCAAAGTGAATGAACTATTATTCATGGCCCTAATGATGCAAGTCATATTTGAGAATACTTTGTAAATGGTCAGGATAAAAAACAAATCTGGGTGCTAGATACCACTGCTAACTTTTCATTATGGGAGAAGGGGGTGGGGGATGGAAAAATCTACTTTGAACTATTTAGCTTTTTAAAAGAGTGGATTGTGTTTGTGCTTCTCCCACCTTTTGGCATTTATAGAACATACTGCCCAGCACATGAAATTAAGACCACTTCTTTTGGTGTGATACTAGTGGTTAATGTTTCATGAAAGAACTGATTATTATGAATAAAGGTACCCTATCCACAATGTCTAGGAGAATGGTCACATATTAGGGTTGTCCTACCTAATGAATGTTTGCCCCTACTGTGCTCTGTTTTAATTTGGAGTGGAGAAAGTAAGATCTTACTTGGTGAAACTATTTGTTTCAAATTAAAACATTTAGACAATAAAAAAAAAATCAATTGGCCATAGATATAAGGTCTATTTCTGAACTCTCGATTTGTTTCCATTGGTCTGTATCCTGTCCTTGTGTCAGTCATACTGTTTTGACCACTGAGCTATGTAAGTTTTTTTTTTCATGGATGGGCACTGTGAATCGAACCCTTGTTTCCGGCAGGTGTGTAATAAGTTTTAAAATCAGAAAATGTGAATCCTCCAATTCTGTTCTTCTTTTTAAAGGGGTTTTTGGCTATTCAGGGATGTTTAACCTTCCAAATAAGTTTGATGATTGGCTTTTCCATTTCTGCAAATAAACTGTTGAAATTTTGTTTTATTTGATACCATTACAAGCCATGCAAATAACTTGGTAAAAATAATCTTTTTGAATTTCACATAAATATATATACCTACATCCAATAAGTGATTTCATGTAATAACATTTTTCAGGAAACCAAGGGCCTTAAATAGGTTAAAAAATATTAACTTTTTATCTCACAGTTGAAAAAAAAAGTCATCCCATTAATGACTAATTTAATTTTGATTTTCTGTTCATGGATTGTTTATATTTGGTTTGTGACAATATAGCTTCAGGAATGGGACCATATTTCAGTAGGAGTTCGTTTGTTAAGTTCAACCATCACCATCTTCAAGCAAGATTGAATCTGAAAATTCTAGATAGAAGGGTAGTTTATTTTAGTTTGTAAGAAAGTAAGAAAGAAAAAGAACGTTATTAAAGGAACACTATTACAAAATAAAGCCAACTTTAATTTGTATTTCACTTCCTCTATAAATATGAAATAAAAGGATATTAACAAGAAATTTTATGAAAGAGAGAAGAGTTTGCTGGAAATGTTTGCTCAGCTGATTTAAGTGATAAAGGAAATGGTATGCCTCAATCTTAGATAAGAGACAAGTGACCAGGGGCAAAATGAATACCATTTGAATGCAGAACTCAAATCAAAATAAGTAACTTGATCTCTCTTTGTATGCATTTTTCTTTTATTCTAATATTTTCACTTTTCCTTCCCTCTGTCACCTCTATTTCTTTGAGAACTCTGTAGTTAACCTTCATAACTTCATTTCTCAATTCATATGCAAAATCACAAATTTACAGACTAGCATTTGAACTCTTACTCATGATGAAGAAATTTTTTACTTTCTTAATTCAAGTAGAACTGGCTGTTACTAATAAAATATAGTCATTGAAGGAGAGATTTCATCCCTACAAGTCAGGTAAACCCAGAAAGTGCTTTTTTTAATTTAATTTAATTTAATTAAGAAAAATACGTTGCTGCTATAAAGGAGATTACTCTCACAAACTTAACTCTACTGTCCCCAGAGATTTAGCTCTGGCCTGTTAGTGATTTGGAGTTTATTTAAGGAAGTCTATTAAATAGATGAAACCATGACATCA
Organism: Myrmecophaga tridactyla; assembly: GCA_004026745.1. NCBI lineage: Eukaryota > Metazoa > Chordata > Mammalia > Pilosa > Myrmecophagidae > Myrmecophaga > Myrmecophaga tridactyla. The sequence continues at coordinate 65,678 of PVIY010009576.1, forward strand.
TGGAAGTCAGGAGTTGGAAGTCTAATGCAAAGTAAACATATTGTCATAGGTAACAATGTGGATAAATCTCAAAAAGATATTGACTGATAAAAGCAATTTAAAAATGATATATGTGTGATAATATTTATTTATTTTTAAATTTTTTGATTAAACCAAACAACATACAAACATGAACATTCTTAACATATGAACATTCCATACTTGGTGTGCAATCAATGGCTCACATGTGTGATAATATTTTAGAAAATAAAAAAATATATATATGTATATATTTTTTTGCATGGGCAGGCACTGGGAATAGAACCCAGGTCTCCAGCATGGCAGCAAAGGACTCTTTCTGCTGAGCCACCTTTGCTGTGGCCTGCCCTATGCAAAATATTTGAAGCATCACATATGCATATGTGGCAATAGCAGAGCAATATACACAGAAATAATAACACAAATGCTAGCATAGTGATTACTTTGGGGAAGGGAGGTAGAAAGGATTGGGAGTGAATGAATCTTTAGCTGTATTTGTAATATTTTTATATGAATATTAATATTTTACTGAGAATCAGAAATATTCTAAAATTATTCAACTAAAAGATAGTAATGACTCCTACCCAATGATCTTTTTTAAAACATTTTTTTATTGTGAAATATAGCATATATACAGAGAAGTGATAAATTTCAAAGTACTGTTCAACAAGTAGTTATAGAGCAAATTTCAAAGAATAGTTTGGGTTACATTTCCACCATTTCAGGTATTTACTTCTGGCTGTTTTAATACATCAGAAACTAAAAAGAAACATCTAGATAATGATTCAGTAGTCACAATGATTTGTTAAATCCTAACTTCTTTGATAAAACCTCTTATTTAATCATTATCTCAGTCTTCAGGGATATTTGGGCAATGACCATTCTTGCTTTTCATGCTGAAAAGGGTGTCGATATTATGGGGTAGGGGAACGCCACTGGGTGATGTTCTGGGAGAGATCAGTACCTCTGATCAGAGGTTTCAGAGCTTGTCTGGCATAGGAGCAATCTGGAGGTTTTAAGTTTCTGAAAAATAAGCTTAATAAGCAAAGCTTTTTTTTTTATAGAGTCTTAGATAGGGCCCTGAGTTTTCTTTAGGGTTTTCAAGAATACTGTTGGTTGGGACTAGGTATACTATGGCAATTTGCAATATCTGGCTGAAGCTTGCATAAGAGTAACCTCCAGAATGACTTCTCAAACCTACTCGAAATCTCTTAGCCACTGAAACTTTATTGTGTTATATTTCTTTTCCCCTTTTTGGTCAAGAAGACATTCTCAATCCCATTTTGCCAGGACCAGGCTCATTTCCTACATTGTCAGGCAGACGTATCCCAGGAAGTTTGTCCCATGTTGGGGGGTGGTGAGCCTACCCAGTAATCTGTAGCAATTTGTGCATTTAATGTATTCTTAATTCAGGTACAAAAAATTACCCGCAAAACTTGTAAATCATGTATAAAGCATCTACTATGTAAAAGTTCATATGCCAACGTATAAGATGGTTTGTGAACAATACAGAACAATATCTGCTTATTAGCAATATGATATGAAGCCTCTTTTAACAAAGTTGGTCACTTTCTTCCAAATTTGTATATTATAAACTTTTGGCGCTCTTTAACCAAACTGATTACCATTCTTTCCTCCCAATTCTAAAGTCATGGGGAAGATGAGTGTTCCATTGCTCAAACTAAACCTTAGCTCATGATGCCACTGAATAGAATAAGAATTTAACCTCTCAATAAGCAATTTATCCTATTGCAATATCATAATATGCTATGCTCATTTTTCTAGAGGTCCTAGAGAAAGATATTTCCAACTAAGCATCAGATCTTTCACTTTTTAAAGGTAAAACACTCTTTTGATTCTATTTTTAGAAATAAATAGAATATGAATGCTATTTATTTCTAAATTTGATTTGGGGATAAAATGTAACATGAGTTTCTACCCTGTTTGGAAAAATGAAAGAGAAGAGACTTTCAACATTTCAATACATTGTGATTTATTCACTAAAATAAACACTGACACAATATAACTGCAAAATTGCAGACACTCAACATTTCTCTAAAGTACTTTCCTGCCATTAAGATTATTTTCATTTCATAAAAAAGGTATCTAAAACACACATGACTATTTTCATCTGTTAGGTCTAGGTGGTAGGTTCATGGGTGTCTTTTCTATTATGTTTTGAAAGTTTGAAATATTTAAAAATTGAAACTAGAGTTTCGGTAATTTGTGTTTTTTTTGTGGTGCAGTTTTCAATAGGTACCCTTTAGTATATAGGTTTGTCTGTTTCCAAAAAGGTGATAGAAACATTACAAAATAGATTCTCTTCTGTACATTTAGGTTGGCTATTTGCAAATGATAGGCATTGCTGTAAAGTGAAGTCACATAGTACCACAGAAATGGTAAGAATTTTGGAATCTGACAGACCCAGGATTGAGTCCTAAATCCAAAACTTAATAACTTGGAAGAGTTTTTTTTTTTTCACCCTCTTTAAGCCTCAGTAAAATGGGAATAAGGCATCCTATCCTAAGGGGATGTTGTGAGAGCTAAATAAGATAATATAGGTAAAATATTCAGCAAAGTGACTGATACAGAATAAGCACATGATAACTGGTAGCTAAGAAGTCTATCAATATGAATACAGAACTTGTTGCTTGTTTTTGTACATTTTTGAAAGAACACTCAGTTATTAAAATAAATTATTGGTGTTTTGTTTTAGGTAAGACTATACCATGGGCTGTTGGTAGCTAATAGTTGGTGCTGGGCCTACATATTTCTGAGATGACCAGTCTTGCTTCATACCTACCTCTGTGTTGTCAAAAATAATTGTTGATCTCTGGATTTTTCAAAATTTATAATTCTCAAGAAGGTACAGAAGAATAGCATTATGAAAAGCCTTCTTCAACACTTTTTTCTAGCTATTATTTAGTGTTTTAGCTATAGAGTATTGCTATGAATAATCTGAATTTTATGAATGTAAGTATTGCTATTGGTAGTCTTCAAGTTTGAGGGAATGTCTAACTTCTTTATCTTGAAATGATTCTAAAGGGGCTAATTGATTTGATGAATATCATAAAGTGAGTTAGAGGTGGAGCTAGCTCTAGGATGTAGGTCTCCTGATTCTTGGTTTGCTGTTATTGTATGTGTGTGTATGTATGTGTGTGTGTTTGTATTAGACTGCTTAAAAACAAGTACTCATAAAAATAAGATTGTAGATGAAAAAAGAGATTTGTGGCCACTATAGCATCATTCATGAGAAATGTGTACTTCAAGGCAATCAAAAGATGACTTTTGGACATGGATGTCAGACTAGAGTGAAGAAATGGAATACAGTTAATATGAGCAGAAACTTAAAGAACAAAAAGAATAGTGATATTACAGAAAATTTTTTCTTCATGAATTCATTTAATTCTTCATCATGGTTCCTTATAAAGACTTTCCCAAAGATAAAATACATTCCAGAAAATAATTTGCTATGTTTAAAATATACTTCATATATCGTATATAATATACAAATACCTAAAATAGTATGTATATGAAATTATATTACTTTATTATATTGTATTTACATAAATATATTAAAAATGACTGAATATTGTTTTCAGTTATTTGCAGGTTATTGGCAGAAGAGGTTGAAATAATAGATGAATGGAGTAAGATAGTATTGTTTATTTGGATGTTTCAAATGCATTATTCTGTGAAACTACAATTGACTCAAAGCAGAGCTTACCTATTAAAATGTAGTTCTCATCTACATTTTAGAAAAATCTCTTTATGTTTTTTGAATATCATCTTTGTTCATGACTGTGTCATGACTTCTATCCCAGATTGGATAGAAGCTACCATCCAGAATTTTGGTTCAACAGAGAGAACAATGTAATTATTAAAAAGGACTTTAGGGCATAGCTTCACCATAAACAAAATCTAGTGGAGTAGGAAGACTGGCCTTGGCACTGTAGAAGTGATCATTTTGGAACTATTCCTGGCACATTTAGATTGCCAAATGACTAATTTGATTGTTTAGATTACATAGCAGCTCATTAAAATAAGTGTGACATTTAATTAGGCTTTGTCCTTGCTAGTTTAAGAAGTGATATCTATTTAGCCAGTATCATAGAGAGGACCTCTATGGGACTGTCTGCCCAGCACACCCGCTTCTCCCACCTCCCTTGTTATGCCTCCATCCAAGTTGTACACTTTGGAGCTGCGACATTCAAACTTATTTCCTGACGAGAGTTGATGGGTCCAGGCTTAGGCAGGTGAGATAAGCGGGCTTCCTGCAGAAGGCAGAGGCATGCTTTTCCAGTGACAGAAGCTGCAGTTTGTATCTCATCAAATCTAAGATACCAATTGTAAGATGCACCATTATTTTATTTACCACTAAGAAAGAAAAAACGGTGTTAATTAAGCTCTGATGTATTTTGCTTTATACTTATTGAAAGAGATCTTCGTAGTCTTATTTATACATAGATTTAAAAAACTGTATATCCTTCTTGTGTATACACAAAAAGGAAAATATCAGTGGGATAATTTGGTTAAGATATTTTTAATAATTCTTCATATTTGAGAATCTGACATTTTGAATCACTTTGGGATAGACTTGTTGATAATTGTTTTGTTTTCCAACAATGTCAGTCTCTGTTATTACAGCACATCTTGAGAGTTCTCTGCTATTGTCTCCAGTATTTTCTGTCAAGCTACTGTGGATTTTTATTATACATATTTTGTTTCAGATGAACAAACAATAAAAACAGTATCACAATTATTGCTTGGCAATGATGAATATGTACAGGCCAGTCACAATTACTACCAGCAATTATAAGACACATCCTGGTTTCAGAGATATTAAAAGGTAAAAATATTTATATCTTAGAATTAATGAAATATTATATATGAAGCTTAAGATTGTTGGCCATTTTCCCACTGTGAGGAGAGAGCTGGTCTCCCATAAGCGAGAAGAATGAAGCACGGTGCAGAGGCAGGCAGAGAAAGGAGATACAGAGGAGTTCTAATGATACTCAGACTCCTGGTTTTAGCAGTTGCTATGGTCTAATACCAATTCTACTCTTTTATTTCTTGGTGGTTCAGTGATATACTCAAATGTCCTTCTAAAAAATTCCCTTCATGTCTAAAGCTACTGTGCACCAGGTTCTGTAACTTGAATCTAAGAGACTTCTCATGAATACAGCTTATGAAGTGTTACATTTGAAATAAAACGTTTTTCTCTTTTTAATTTAATCATCTACTGCAGATGGGTGAGACAAGTTGATTCACCAAAAGCTTTTCTATTCGTAGTATAATCATATGCAAACGACATTATAAGCAATAGGAAAAAGGTTGTCAGGAAAGGGATTTATTGGTGGGATGAGGCAAGGAGCCTTGGTCAGGCTGGCTGCACCACAGCCTTGTGAAACCAACCACGTATTGTGGTCCCAAATTTTCAAAACTTTTTTGCTGGGTTATACTGAAATCCATGCTAGATAGAATCAACAAAGGAGTTGGAATTCTACTGCTCCCACTTCAGTGACCTGGAAATAAGGTGTACTGTGACAAATATGGTATAAGATATTTCCCACAGGATTGACTCAGAGGAGCAGATGGCTTTGAGAAAGAACTGTTTGTCATCCAACCAATATATACACGGTTTAGCAAAATTGGCAAAGGGCTGTTAAGCTAAGAGATAAATTCTGTTAACAAAGCACTCCCTGTGGCCTCTTTCTGTCTTTCAGATGCCTAGAGTAGATACAAGTATGTGTGATGTTTTAATGAACACCTGCCCTTTATTTGTTATTTTTTTAAATATAGACAAATTTTTCATGGATAATTTTGCTGAATTTGCTACTCTTAAAGTAACAGAGGTCTTTATTATCTATTTCCAGAAATGGAGAGAAGCAATGTAAATATTGGCTAAACAGAAGTACTTGGTGTAGAGACTGGTATTTTTGCATGGGCCATAGCATCTGTAGTCTCATTCCAAATTGGGGCACACAGGTGGTAAGGTCTGGTGGGATGCATAAACCAAGGTAGATCACATATGACCTCAGAAGATTTTTCCTTTATGGACTTTTTCCCAATTCTTCATCCTCTTTAGACTGATTTCTGCTTCCATCAGATGGGGAACAAAATCACACTTTCTTAAGTAGCAATTTCCAGGATTAGCAAACAGGTTGGTAAGGATTTTTTTAATCTTGGGTTAGAGGTATTGAATGATAACAAGGTGCTATTAATGTGAATTCATTAATTCTCTGATGTATAATTGTATGAACTGATTAGTTCAGAGAAGCATGTCAATGGATGTGCCTCTTTGCTCAGAATATACAATGACTGCCACTGAAATTTCGTAAATAAAATGCCAAACTGAAAATAGCAATAGAGATAAAATATCTATAATGTATTTCATTTCTTTTCTGTATTTCTTTAATCATACTGTTTGCTCATCACAACAATCATCAACAGATATACCAAATTAATCTAATGATAAAATAGTTAAAAATATGTTAATGTATTCTTTGAGATGAAGAGAGAATAAAGTAAACAGAAACAGCCTCCCTTTTTTACTACCTCATTTGAATTTTCCTAATAGCTTTAACCTTGAAATTCTTTTGATGAAACATTTGATAAGACAGAGGAATAGAAACGTACTTCGCTATGGGTCAGACGGGCATACGAACATTAGGAAAGTCCCCTAGCCTTCTTGCCTCAGTTTCTAAACCTGTGATGTATGGGTTAAAAAACCTATCTTGTAGTGGAGTTGCAAGGTCAAATTGATGATAATGTTTGTGAAGCATTTAGCATAATGAAGTCATATAGAAAGTGCTCAGTAAAAGGTAGCTCTGATGATGAAGATGGAAGTAATCGTCAATGTGTTTATGGAAGAAAGTATACT